>BPLR01017034.1:0-54115 GCA_021605095.1 Caerostris extrusa | reverse complement strand
ATTACCTACCTACCTACATATATACATACCTACATGCATTACCTACCTACATACATTACATACATACATACATACATTACATACCTACATTACATACATTACATACATTACATACATACATACATACATACATACATACATACACATTACATATATATACATACATTACATATATAATACATGCATTACATACAATTTTTTTAAAGATTTTATAACATGTATTATTTATTTAATAACATGTTATTCATTTCTATAATATTACACTATTATATATTAAACATATAATATAACAACATAACAAAACATATTAAATATATATTAAATATAAATCATTCCAGCTCATTTTTTTTATAATTTATATTTTTATTTATAAATTAATCATTTTTATTTTTGTAGCACAAAAATAAATCATAGTGTTTTTTCCCTAGTTATTAATTAAATGTTTTATACATATTTGGGTGAAAGAAATTATTTTTACGTTTTTTTTTTTTTTTTTAAATAGAAATTTTTTTTTGTGTTGTTCGTTTAATGTTTTTTATTGATTAAAAGATAAGTTAAAATGTGTTTTTTTTATACTTGATTAAAATTTAATTTTTAGTTTCTAATTGAATTTTAATGATTTTAACATTAAATATGATTTTTTGGGCAAAGAAAATTTAATTTATTAAAGTATGTTTTCTTCTTATTTTCCTTTTTTTTAATGTTGTTGTAATTAATTAGATATTACATTTTAAAGCTTGTATTAATCATGAAAAATTTTAAAACACTTACATTTTTTGTACTAAAGCTTATTCAATGCCACAATTATTTTAGAAAAAGATTATTTTTTTTATTATTTACTTTTTATTTAATTACATTTTCTACTCTTTCTAAAGAAATAAATTATGTTCGTAAGAAACCGAATTCATCATATATATAATCAACAGAACGGAAATTGAAATTGCATGAAGAATTTCTTAGAAAAGGGATCTAAACAAAAAAAAAAAATTCAATTTATTCATTTTACCTATTGTTTGATTGCAAATTAATGATTAAAAATATTCAAATTAAATTTTTTTTTCTTTAGTCTTTTTTTCCACTTATATCTTAACATTTATTAGAACTCTTTATTCTAAATTAAAACTAACCCTTTTGTTTTATTTTTCAAATTTTAGCAAAAAATTTAGTGCTATTTAAAAGTGCCATTTAAAAAAAAAAAAAATTTCCTTAATCAATTTTTTAAAACATTCTGCTGAAGAGTCTGGGTGTGATATTTGATATCACATTAATCAATAGGTTAGGCATTGAGAGAAAAATTGGATGGTTTCTGTTTACAAATACAAAAATATAAATATACTAAAATAATAAGAGGTTTCAATTACTTCTATTTATTTTCAGAATCATAAGATTTAATTTTCCAACACGTAAATTAGCATATCATGCATTTAAATCTGTAAAAAGTATATGTTTAAACACTTCTACCCAATGATAAAGCCAAATTTTTATTACAATATATATTTCATACTTTAATTTAAATTGACAATAGTCTTGCATTGTTGAAGCAGCAACCATTGTTTAAAACAGTACTATCCTACAATGAAATAAAGAAAAAATTAGAATGTATTTACATTGGTAATATTGGCAACGTTTTATTTCACGTCCACATTTTTGGATTTTTGACAACGTAAAAACAATAAAAAATGGATCCTAAAAGTAAAATATTATTGTCTTGTATTGGCCTAACTGCGCTTTGCATTTTATCACCCTTTAAATTCCTCATATTATATTCATTTATTCTGGCTACCAACATTTTGAATTTTTTTTATTTCGCCTGCTTCATAAATAGAATGAATAAACCAATATTAAAAGAACTATTTCAAATTGTAATAATTGATTGTGGCTAACTAAACATCGAAAAAATGATCGTATATCCAACCTCTGAACAATATCAGCTTAAAAATGAAATCCTCAAACCATCCATTAATTTAAAATATATCCAAATTCACAACAACCTTACAATACCTGATGAAGAAATATCAATAATAACAATTGAGATGCGAAAACCCTCAATATACCAATTGCTTTGTTATCCAAGTGTCGAACAATATTATCTTCAAGACAACATTCTTAAGCCAATTTCCAATCACAATTCACAATCTTTTAACTACAAACAACAAATTGAAGCGATAATTACAGAACTTTATAGAAAAACAATTTTTCAACGGCTACAATAGACAACCAATCAAATCTACAAGCAACGTTTAGAAGGCACCTCAGAAATAAAAGCTTATGATTCATTGATTCCTATGTAAATCTGTTCGCCTTCACCATCCAATGTAATTCCTAAAACAGCAATACAATTCTGAAAACAATAATAGAAAATTAATTTAGCCAGGAAGGATAAATTGAAACAATAGGTACAGAAATATTTATAAAAACAATTCCTTAACTACTAAAATAGAACAACACATCAATTGTGCAAGCAACTTCAAAAAAAATGCTCAGAATAGCCTACGATTCGTTGATTCCTATGTACATCTGTTCATCTCCATCATCCAATTTAACTCCAATAATAGCAATACATTTCAGAAAACCACAATAGAAAATTCATTTTGCCACGAACAACAAATTGTAGCAATAAATACAGAAATATTAATAAGAACAATCTCTCAACCACTACAATAGACAATCAATGAAATGTGCAAGCAACTTTAAGAAAAAAATCTCCGAAATTATCCAGTGATTCAACGATTAGTAAGTAAATCTTTCATCTGCACCATCCAACTTTGATAACAACAACAGTAAAACAATTCAGAAAACCATATCAGAAAATTTATTTAGCCATGAAGCACATATTGAAGTTACAGAAGCAATAATATGAAACAAAATGTAAAGTACAAAATTTTAAATTCATTGTAAATATCCTTTTTTTTTTTTTCATTTATAAAACATATCTATTTGTATATATTCATTGCATGCATAATTTTCCATCATTTACTTTTTTAAAATGTATTATTGTAATTATTTGTAATTTTATTTGTATGTATTGCAATTATGTAATAAATACATAAATCTAAATAATTTTGTTTCTCCCTTTTTTTCTTCAAATTAGAATTACGGTGCCACTTTTTTTAAAGCAAATTTAATTTTATTTTGTGTTATAAATTAAATTACACAGAATGGTGGAATTAGTTATCAAAATGCAAATACTTTCAGTGAATATTTTTTTTCTTTCTTATAAATTATATTTAATTTTAATTTCAAATTTTTAACTAAAAGTTTAATATATGCAGCTGTCATGAAACTAAGTCAATTTTTTTCATTTTAACATGATACATTTGAACAAATTATTTTCATTATAGTATATTTATTTTCAATTTTCAATTCCTTATTTCCAATTACAGATATTATTATCGGTTAAAAGGAAAATAACTCTGATTTAAAAATGTACTACATACAATATTGTATAAATGTGCAATATATGCAATGATCAAGAATATAAAATTTGAATTATTTACTTTAGTTTGCATTGTAGTGGACTTAGGTCATTATCCGAAATCATGTATGGTATATTAATATAAATATTTTAAAGAATCGATATTTAATTATTCTTAGAAATATTCTTGAAGTTCCTTTAAATGTCTTCGTTTTTTAACTTCATTTTTTGTTAGTTTTGCAGTTTAGGTTTTATAGAGTCTTCAAATTTATGTATTAGCAATTGGAACTGTTTTCTTTTTTATTCACTTATTATATTATTTTACGGAATATGATTTCTATGTTTTTAGTCTTTTACTAAAATTGTAAAGTCTGTAAAAAAATAAGCTACCTATGACATTTTTAAAAAGATTGACACTTGATAACGAAGTCAAGAATCTATGCATTCCTGGTTTAATGATTAAAAATGCAAATATACAAAAGCAAATGCAAATATCCATCATCCCTCCAAGAAAGCAATTTGCATTTGCATTTCTATTCGAAGCCCGCGAGAGAGAAAAGCCCCGTCTAATATCGCTATCTGAAAATTCACTAATGCGACATTTGCATTTCCACCTGGCTTGGATGCGGGAACGACAGAGGCACCTGTTCAAACTCCCCATTACAAAACCCGGGTAATAACCTTCTGTCTTCCTCCAGAACATTTACACGAATACCAGAAGCCCCACTTAAGCTAAATGCTTAGAACTTGTACGGCTTAAAAGTAATTTATTTTTCCCAAACAGAGTTTCGAATCCATTGGAGATTGTGTCAATTGAATATGAGATATGTCTGGCTTGAATATTGATATAGACTTCACTTAATTTCAATTACGAACGAATTATGCACGGAAAAGGTGGTGAGTAGATATGAATAGAATAAATCTATAAAATCTTCAAAATTCGTTTTTAAATTACCATAGCATTCTTTAGAGATTCGCATATGTTGAAAATTATTCTTGCACAGCAACTGTAACTTCATACTAAGAAAATAAAAATTATTAACTCTTTTATTTAGATTCACTTCTGTTCAAACAGCCTCTTCACTTTTTTTCAGTTCTAGCATCAAATTGCAATCAATGAAACATTCTCCTCTATTAATAATTTTTTTCTTTCCCATATATATGTCCCCCCTTCTAAACTCACTCCTATCGCTATCGAATTTCGAAACCTTGGTATGCTTATTAACATGAGGGAAAGAGGAAACTTGGCTGCATGCTTCCTTACTCATCCACCGTCCACCAAAAACTTCTTCCACGACGACAAATCTCCAAATTTCTATTCCAATTGACTGCAATTTGGCCGGGATATTTTTATTGCTAAAACCACAATGCAAATGTTTTCTTCTTTTTCAACAAAATTTTAAATGGTTGGAATTCAAGATTTAATATGTTTTATTTATTTATTTATTTTACGTTACTTTGTCTATAAACAGCACAATAACAAACAAAAAAAATGAGAGCAACTATAAAAAATTCTTCACAGTTTTTTATTCTTCCAATTTGACAACTATACTTTACTTCTCACAATTTATGTGTTTTTTACATTGCATTATGTTAGTTTATTATCATGCATAAGTTCGTAAACATTTTGTCGGCAGCAGTTTATGTGTGCAAAAAAATAATAATCATATTGTGGAAAGTAAACATTTAATTGGCCATATACGAAAATATGAGACAGCTATTTCATTAAAACAGCAGGATAAATATATACACACACACACACTATATATATACACACACACACTATATATATATATATACATTACCATACTCATAATTTTATGGGTAAAAAACACTTTGTAAAAATTTTTGTAAAAGTCCATTATTTTAGCTGAGATATAAAATTAGTTAAATTGCAACTTAAAAATTATTTTTTTATTTCTTCTAGAAATAAAATAAATATGTGCAATCTTTTATTGCTAATCATAAAATAAAAATTCTCAAACGGGACACGCACATAAATCCGCCAAAAGATTGTGCAGAAGAAATATAACTTCGAATATTAAATGCCGCTAATAAAAACACATTTATTTGTTTTCTGAAACGAAAAGAAAAAAAACTCGAAAGGATAATGAAAAAGCCTATTGAAGAAAGCAAGCTATTATTTTTCTATAAAGGAGCTAAACAATTTTCACCGAGATAAAAACTTCATCAATTAACCCTCTAAGAAGAAGTTCCAAATTAAAATTTGTTGAACCTGATGCCAGTTTTTCAATCCATTAAGACAAATGCATGTAAATTATAATTAAAAAGACTCATGTTCAACTAATAAATTATAACTATATTTAAAACCAATTTTGGACTTGGAACTGGAATTTTCTAACTTAGACTTCAGCGTGAAAAAACAAAAAATCACAAGCTTTCACATAAATTGACATATTGTGTAGGATATTTACAAAATTTTAAAAAATATTTCGTTAGAAGGAATTAAATTTTGAAGTAACTTTGGCTCTGATGGGGGAGGGGGACTTCAATTCAAGGTCAAATTTATTATGCGGGATACTTGATTGTCAAAGACATTTGATGCCTGTCCTTCCGTGAGATAAAGGAGGTAGACAATCTGCTTCACGGACATCATTCTGTAAAATGTAATATCACTTCTCAGCTCCAGTATGTGCAACGTTTAATAATAATAAAAACATTGTTAATGAATACCTTACATGAACCACCTTAACAGATGAATGCCGAAAATGTATATGCATTTCATATGTCTTCTGACATTATGCCAGTTCAGGGACAGGATTTGGACATTCATTTTGAAATATACACTTAAGAGCCAAAACATTATGACCACCTGTCCCCTTTCACTTACTTCTGTGTGTGTTCCCCTCACACACGGAAGTAAGTGAAAGAATGATTCTTCAGACTCTCCAGCAGCAGTTAAATACCACTTCCACCTGATCACGTGCCACTCACTGAATTATTTTAAATAATATAAGTAACTGTTTTAATAATAGTAATAATATAATAAAAAATAATATAAGTAATAGTATATAAGTAATAATATAAGTATTAATAATAATACTAGTAATAATATTAGTAAAAGTGTTTTTAGTCTTGAAAATTGGCTTAAATTTTAAAAAAAGTGCAAAATGTTCTTCCCACTTGTTCATTCTATATGTGAGGGTTACGTCATACATAAGATATTATGCACGTAATAGCCCACACGTTTAGAATAAACCCAGAATATCTAACATGAATAGAATAACCCACATGAGATATTAAAATTTATTAAGTTGTTTGTTAATATTTGTTAAAATAAATATTTGTTTAAATGCTAAGAAGAAATAATATTTCTCGAAATTGAAGGAAGTTTGGTACATTGCCTTCAGTTACAAAATTAATTGACAAAAAAAGGGATATATTTTTAATTATTGCAGAAGTATTAGTTTTATCCATAATCCTTCCAAATCTGTGTTTATTTTTACAGCAACTCTGAAGAATCCATAGAAGATAATATCTCTATGTAAAAAACGTTTTCAAGTAGCATTAATTACATTTTTATGTGCTTTCATATATATTGAGCTGTAATCGTTTACTTGTAAATGTGAATAAATTTTAAATTTAATGATAAATTTTAAATGTGAAATATTTTTCAACATAAGTGATGTAATACTTAAATTAAAATTATTTTTAAATATATGCTCATTAATTATACATTATAAAGGCCAAACGTTAATAATTTTCTCGAAATAAAAAAAAAAAATGCTTTGATATGTGAAATTTGGAAAAGTAAAAAGCAAGTTGACTTTTTCTTAAATGACCATAAAAGGATTACCATTTACAATATAACACGTTAAACATTTAATTCTATTTTGGGATTAAATTTTGTTACTCGTTTTTGCTTAGGTCGGCATTCATTTCTTTCTTGTTACTTGTTCTTAGTTATTTCTTTTGATTTGTTCATACTTCAATTTGGATGTTACTTTGATTTCATTTGTTGCTTTTCATTATGTTTGTTTGACATTTTTTTTTTTTTGTTTTGTTTTCTACATATCTTAAAAGTGATTATTCTTTTTCGTGATAATGCAAAATAAAAGCTTCTTTGCTTTTTTCACAACTTACAAGCATTAGTCGTACACAAAAAAGTATATTTATCTTTTAAAAAAAAAATATAAAAAGCTTTTTTTTATTTATTTATTATTTTCTTGGAATGATATTTATTTTGTGACTCTTAGGTACCCCAAATCTTTAGTTCAGTAACAAAACTCAAGATACTTGTCAAAGATGAGTTAAGGAACAAAAAGGAAAAAAAAACATAACGAAAGAACTTAGCGTCGTAACTTAAACCAAATTTAAACATTTTGAAAACTCCTAAGAAAGAAGGGAACTTTTGGTCTTTTTCTTCCATTCCTTATTTTTTCTTTCTAGAATATAGATAAGCACTGGAAAAATGAAACATGAATTAACAATGCCTTACGCCGATTGTCTTTTGCCTTGGATATGTAGCAAAAGTTCCTTTTCTCCCTTTTGCTACCCCCCTTTTCCCGTTTCTCTCATCCTAGAAACTAGCTATAACACATAACCGAGAAGGAACTTTCCATCACAGTTTCAGCTGTTCTTCGCGGCTGATCAACCACCGGTTCTCCTTTTGGTTTACAGAGTCTTATGGATTTGGAAGGGGGGTAGACAAAATAGTGAATGGTTTCGTTTTTATTCCTCTCATTTCTACATTCAATGGTTCGTTCCAGAAAACATAAGAGAGAAAATGGAGTCCTGTTACTCTAGTACATTTTATTTTCGAATCATTGCTATAGAGAAATTTGCTTCAAATATGAAACAGGTTAATATCATCAAAATACTTCTATAAATTAGAGTAAAAACAATTGTACTTAAATGAAAGCATATAATATTAGTAGATTAGTAGTTATTTTGTTTAATATTTTTATTTTCTTTGTTTCAATTGTATTTTTAAACTAAATAGGTGTAAATTTCAAATGAGTTCTTCAAAATTTAACTATAGGTTGTTTTTATATATACAAGACATTGAAAAATATGCTTTTCGTCAATAGAACGGCAACTGCATAGATAATTCAGCGTTACTATCGTTGTACGGTAGGGAAACTGTTCTTTTTTTTTCTTATGTATTTAAGTGGACCTCTCGTCTTGCTTAGGTGAATTACAAAAAAATAATGGACGAACGATATATGCAATGACGAAGAATATTGTCTTCCAAGCTCCCTTTTAATTATAGGAGTTTAATTGATGTTAATTGAAGTTCCAATTGTTGTATATTGTGTGTCAGTACTAAGTGTTATCGCACTACGGCAGAGTCAGTAGACCTTCCATGTTTCTGGAGGCAGTGTTTGCTAAAGGAACCATTAGGATGCATCACTATACACTTTACCACTTGGCCACGAGGTTCACCCCTTTTAAAATAGCAGCGACATTTTGAAACTAATCAAACAAAATGTAAAAAAAACCAACATGATTTTAACAACAACACAAAAAATTAATACACGATGCATAAATTTATTTAATTTTTATTAAAATCAACCAACAGATAACAACAAGCAAATATATTTCTTTTTTTCAATTTCCGACACTTGAATTTTGCTACACTTGATTAACTTGTCTTTGTACAGGACAAAACTGTTAAAAAAATGCTTTTATGTTGTAAAGCAAGCATTATGCCTTTTTTAATGTTAGTTATAATACTCTATAACACTAAATACACAACACAAAACATCTTTTACAAAACAGTGAATTTTCTATGAAAAATTTTAAGTGCAATAAACAGTAGTTTAGCTGCCATCCAATGCCTATCCAGGACAATAAAAAAAAAAAAGAAATATACCTACTCTCCTTGCACAACATTGCGAAAGACCCTTTCCATTGTAGAGTGGGGTAAAAATGAATTGCACATTTCAGCTGTTATTCACCCTTCTCCAAGAAATGGCCATCTTTTGTGAAGCTTTGGAACCATTTTTGCAGGTTTATAGTTCGGATGCTGTTTGTGGCATACATAAGAAATATGAGGCCCATTGATGTACAATAAAAAATTATATTCATATTTTTAAAAATTATAAAGTATTAAATTAAAATTTTATTTTTAATATTTTTTTTTTTAAATTATTAACAATTGCCTCCACAATTTGTGATAAAATTGATTTAGAACAATAGGTTGAAAGTGACATTCAAAGATTTAAATTTGAAACCTCCAAACGTCCTATGTATATATTATATATATTATTATATATTCCTATGCACAATATTCCAGTAAAGGAAAAAAAAAAAAAAGCAGACAGATAAACAAAAAAAAAGGGTACCAATGAAGTTCATAAAAATTTATTGTACTCAATAATGATATTAACAGAATAAGATGTGAAACCTTCTAAATGCTTATATTTGAGACCACGTTTCATTAAGAGGAAACAAAAGGAAATTATAATATCTCAAAAGATCTCATCCACAACACAGAACAGAAAAAAAAAAAGGAAACTATAATATCTCAAAAGATCTCATCCACAACACAGAACAACTGAAAAAAAAAAAAAGAAAAAGGAAACTATAATATTTCAAAAGATCTCATCCGCAACACAGAACTGGAAAATAAAAAAAAAAAAAAACTACAGAATTCCAATAATCTAAATAGTATTCAGTATGGATATTTGCGGTGGAAGTTTTAGTTTTCAAATAACTTGAAATAGACTTCACAGTAATAAGGAATGTCATATTTGAGAACTACTTAAGTAAATCCAATATTCCCATTTTCTGCAGTTCCAGTTTAAGATAATCATTTTGTGTGTTTTCCTTATGAATATGTGTACTGTTGGGGAGAGTCGTTCGAATTTCGTTACAGCCACCCTTTTTCCCACTGGAACACATCAATTTTGTTTATGGGGAATTTAAATTTTCCCATTTCGTTTTCGTCCTTTGCGATTTCCGTTTTCTTATGTTATTATTTATTATATATTATGTATTTTCCTTTTGCTATATTATTTTAAATAATGTAAACGAACATCATCAGAATTAAAAACATATTGAAAAATTTAGTCAACATATATTAATCAAATTTGGCTTCATTGAGAACCAACATTAATTCATCAAATTCACACTACTATTCTAATTTTTTCAAGAATACAGTGCATTAATGAGGTATTGTATAAAACAGTTATTTTTCAGGATTTTATCGGGGAAAGAAAGCTTTCAGGGATATTATATGGCATGCGTTTATTCGATAATATTATATGGCAACTAAAATTACCAAAGTCTTGAAATCATTGGCTTTCACTCCGTCTCTTTATATTGTAGTTATTAAAAAGTGATTGTGTGCTTAAAAACTTCCGAAACAGTTTTAGTAATAATATAATATAATTCAACTTCTTCATTCCTAGTGAAGGGAAATTCATGCTATGCAATTATTATGTTCCCCAGATACCAGTTCAAACCTATGGATTTATCTTAGCGTAGACATAGTAAATTTATGATAGGCTTCGTTAATCAGGTTTGAAACAGAGTTGCTATCATCCGAATTATTTTGTTTCAGCGAAATTAAAAATAATATAGAATTTTTCAGAACAGAATGCACCATGCTTTAATGCTAATAAATATTTGCCATGGTGATTATTAAAATAAATGCCAATCATTAAAATCTTTATTTTCAGATAATCTATAAACACATTCAAAAAAATTAGGAATCGAAAAAATTACACCATGTAAATTGCAATTCTATATTTATATATGCAGCATATAAAAAGAAAATTGACACTGTGGAAGAAGAATTCAGCCACTACCTAATATTTTATATATTTGGGACTTTCCTTTTCTCCGCCGACGGTTAAGAGGAAGAATACCTCTACGGATTTATATTCAGAGGTTATCGCTTATTTGTGAGACATGTGAAATTCTCGCCTCATGTCCCAGTTGTAACACGTGCAGCTATCGTATAGAAATCAGTCGAATCGGCAGAATCAGTCAGAATCAGTCGAATCGGCAGAATCAGTCGAATCGTCGAATCAGCAGGCAGTATCGTTACTGTCACAGCTTTCTAAATGAAGGAGACTCGATGGCGGTTGGGACAATGTGTTTTTCTAGGTTTTCTCCAATACTAAACGCAAATAAGGGGTTCTTATCTCCACTTACTTATTAGGATTCTCCAGGAAGGCTCTATTCTCCCTCGTTACACGTCGGTAGGCCGTTCATAGTATACATGAGTGGCACAGAAGTTCCACCTTGTTGGAGGGGGTAGATATACACAGCTCTAAAATTGTAGGGTGTGGAGATTTAGAGAACAGAAAGAAAAGTCATAAGGCGCAAACCCTCACAAACACCCAATAGAAAGGGCAACTGTTAATAAGGGGCATCCACATCTCCGGCACCGAAATCTCTCCGTTACTAAGAACTGCGATTAGACAATGGACGCCTAATAATGCATTTAAACCATTGCTCTCTTTCAAGTTAGATAATAAAAACTGCATCTGACATTTTAATTAGATAATTTTATTGTGGTTAATCATCGGTGGGACTCATGCGCCATTTATCAGCATACCGAATCATGATCACGGAAGAACAAGGCTTTCGAGACGAACATTAACGATAACTTTCCCTCATTTGCATTTCGTATGTCAGAAAAACCTGTAAAATTCCCTAAAGGCAACCTGATCGTCGATGCTAGACGCTGTACACACATTTTCACCAACACCATCTAGTCTACATATTTCCAAAACTAGTAACTGCAGTAGATGTCCCAAAAAGGATTCTTAACCTTAGCTTTCTTAAATGGGAGTATCAAACGGATAAAATTAAAATTAGTTTTATTTCAAATGGATTTTAAAACAGCAAGATACCAGAGGTAATATTTTTCTAAATGTCTTTTTAATCTGATTATTTTTTTGCGTTATGTAATTAAATTGTTCGATTCGGGTTTTAATCTAATAATAAACCCAGCCCATTTCTGATTATAACTAAGCAATTTATGTTCAAAGTACAAAAATTCCAGATAAACAATTTTAAAAATTAGTGCTGAAATATGCTATTAAACTCCTCTTTCTCTCCTTCTGTATGTGTGTAGGACAATGTAATTGCAACTTATACTTTATGGGAACTTAATTATTATTTTTATTTTAAACTATCGATTTCATGAATTCAATATTAACAATAATGATAACTAAATAAATTATTTAAAAAATCATTATAAGTTGCTTTTGCAACTTCTGAAAAAAAGTAAAAATCTATTAGTGTAGCTGAGATATAAAATTAATTCAATTGCAACTTATAGGGGAAAAAAATGAAAAAAAAAATTGTAATGATAATTAAAAAAAACTTTTTTAACGTTTTATAAATCTCCAAACGGTACCTAAAAAACGCACACACATAAATCCGCTAAAAGAATTTCATGAAAAAATATAAATTTGAACAATAAATGCCGCCAACAAAACAGATTTATTTGTTTTCAAAAAGAACGAAAGAATAAGAAACAAACAATAATAAGAAAATTGAATAAAGAAAGCTGTAGTAGTGCAATTACGTAAAAAACGATTATCACCTAGAGAGATAAGGAAAATATTTGAAGTAAACAAAATATGTTAAGAAAAATAAATTTTTAAAAAAAACACACGTTATTTTATGGCTATAAAGTGATATTATTTCTGCATTTATAATGATATAATTTCTTTATAATTTTAAGAAGGAACTTTTTTTCATTTAATCAGAAAAATAATATATTCCTTTACAAAAAAAAAATATTGTACATATTTTTGCTGTACATAATTTTACTGTTATTCAAACTGATTAAGCATAATTTTCTTATTATTTGTAAGTGTTTTTTTGTGTAAGAAGTTCATTAACAAAGAAAAGAATTTTATTTCTTTTGTTTATTCCCTCATGTCATGACGGTTTGCTCGTTAAAACCCGTTCTCAAATAAAAAAAAAGAATTTTAATGTTCCTATATAAAATATTAAAAAAGTAGATGTTAATGAGGTCCATAGCTTTATTTTTTGAGAAAGATTTATTGCGTATCAGTTTAGTTATCGTCAGTTAGAGCATTTTTTTCAAGGCTTTCTAATTACTTCCAAATGACGTCATTTCTGTTAAAAAATTTTAAATACAGCCAATAAAAAACCTACAGACTAACAAGCATATTAAAAATAGCTTTATATATATTGATAAATTTAACTAAGTATATACTCATTTATGAGATACGATTTAATTTTGTAATTTTTTGATGATTAAGATATTCAAATAGCTTTCTTTTTTAAATTTTTAGAATTTTCAAAAAAAAAAAAAATTTCAAAAAAATTTTAACATTTCATAACTTGTCTTTAAAATGCTGTTCACTGTTTAATCAGACAATTCATACAAATGCAGTAAAAATTCTGTTTTTTTTTTTTTCAATTTATAAAGTACTCTGAAGCACTGTTCAAAATAAAGTGGATACGATTACAGCATGCGTAGTTGCATGTTCCTCCAAAAAAAAAAAAAAAAAAAAAAAAAAAAAACCCACCTTCAAAAAAAAAAAAAAAAAAAATTCTACATTTTGTAGACATACAGAAACACTTTCCGTTAGAATACCTTTCTTAGATGAACAGATTGGGGAAGGCAAAAAGAAATATACGCAGCAATATGGAATATATATGCAGCAACTCCAGAATCTGCAAGTTGTTGAGCGCCATGTTGAATCAAGAGATAATCCAGTTCTTTTAATTTAATTTTATTAATATTTTTAAGAATTTCAAAGAATTCTGGCTCCATATTATTCTGGCTCCATATTATTCTGGCTCCATATTATTCAAGCTCCATGGGATTCTGGTGGAGCAGATAATCAGTACGTGTAACGACTTATAACATGTCCACTATTCGGGCGTAATAGTGGACATGTTATAAGTCGTCTGACTGTCACAGTGAATAATATCAAGCACAAACCACTTTAAGCTATTACTGTATTGTAGAGCAGGGAAAATGATAAATTATATCCTCAAATAAAAGAATTGTCATTAGATATAACATAATTTCTACATTTTTGTAGACATAAAGAAACAAGTCTTAACAGAAACACATTTCGTAGATGAACAGATTAGGGAAAGCACCGGGACACGGAATGTATATGCAGCAACTCCAGAAACTGCAAGTTGCTAAGTCATGTTGATTCAATTGATAATAGAGGTTTTTAAACTTAATTTTATTGATTAAGAAATTTAAAGAATTGGGGATCCATGGCATTCTGGCAAAAGCGCATAATCATTACGCCAAAAGAATGAGCATATAAGTCATCTGGCTGTCACAGTGAATAATAGCAAGCACAAACCACTTTAAATGATGAAATGAAAGGAAATAGAAATGATGAAATACAGAAATATGATCATTTTATATGTAATAGTATATATATATATATATTTACAATTTAAATTTGTTTCCCAATGTTTAAAAGTTTAATTTTTCTGAGACTAAATCATGTTCCAGATTAAGACAATATCTTAGTAATTATCATTATTATTATAAGAATTAGTAATAAAAGAACAAAATTAATAAATTCTGTATATTTTAGCCGCGTGAAGTAACTTATGGCTAAAATGTGAAAAAGAGAGAAACAAAACATTCAATAACCGTATCTGAATAATAATGTTTTGTTAACGGAAGTTTATAAGACCACTTCGTATACCACAAAGTATCACAAGAGGCTTATAGAAGAAAGTAGGAAACAAATCACTGAAAAATAATAAAAGCGTCAAATAAATGGTAAATTTAAAAGACACACGACATTACATAAGACAATTAAAATAAAAGAGAAAAAGGAATTTAAGAAGCGTCAAAACCAGATTTAACAAATTTAAAAAATGCTATAAAAGCATATTTCATTTTAATAAGGTGACAAAAGTTTGATGACTATTTGATTTTTATGGAATGCTAATCCTCCCTTAAAATGTTTATATTATTTATTTCTAAGATGTTCAAACTAAGAACACCTAATAATAATGTCATCGATATTTTGTACTCCACCTACATTGTAGTAATATAGTAATACACAAAAACAGATTTATTTTAATAACAATAAAAACATTAGTTTTTTTCATAATTCATAGAAATTTAAGTAATCTTTTGCAGCAAGTAGAATTCGTAGAAGTTGATATCTCTGTGTAATAAATGTTTTCAAATAGCATGAAGATTATCTACGTAAGAAAACTGTTCAGAAAAAAGTATGGCAGTAAAATGTACTAAACGTTTTCATATAAATTAAACTCTAATCGTGAAATTAATTGAGGTAAAAATTCAGTTATAAGTATACATTCAACTAGGTGTTAGTAATTTCAAATGTGAGACATTTTCTACATAAATGATGTGATATTGAATTATAAAATTATTTTTAAATAGCTATTTTAATAATTTATTTAAATGCCCAAATATCATTCATTTTCTCGAAATCAATAAAATATTTTGAAATGCGGAAGTCAAAATAGTAAAAACCAAATTAGTCTCTATCAAATTATCGCAAAAGAATTACCATTTAGAAGACAACAAATTGAGCATTTAACTCTGTTTTGGAATTAAATTTTTTTTAAGCGTTTTGCTTTGCTACGTAATCGTTTTGTTGCCATTTATTTATTTGTTGTTATTTTCATATTTCACTTCGGCTGTCATTTTGTTTTCATTTGTTGCATTTCATATTCGTTTGTAACTTGTTATTGTTCTGTACATTTTTATAAAGTGACTTTTTTCTTTTTTTTTTTTATGATAATGGAAAATATATTTTTTTTCCTTTCTTTTCACAAATTATGGTTATGATTGCACAAAAAATATGATATAAATAAAATTACCGCAAAAGGCTTTTGCTTTGGTACCTTACTTTTGCTGCCATTCATTTATTTGTTGCCATTTTTCATATTTCATTTTGACTGTCCTTTTGTTTTCATTTGTTGCATTTCATATTCGTTTGTAATTTGTTATTATTCTATACATTTTCGAAAAGTGACTTTTTTTTTCTTCTTTTTTTTTTTAAGATGAAAAATATTTTTTCCCCCTTTCTTTCCCCAAACTACGGTTATGATTAATTCACAAAAAATATATTTATCTAAAATAAAAAAAAAGTTCTTTAATTACGTTTACTTTTCATGAAAGGGTATATATTCTGCAATCGCTGTCTTAAGTAACCCGAATTTTTAATTGTGTAACAAAACTCAAGACAATGGTTGAAGACAAGTGAAGAATAAATAGAAAGAAAAAATTTGAAAAAAAAAAAAAGCCTTAACGGAAGAACTTAGTGCAGAGAAAATTTAACTTTAACGAAACTTAAACATTTTGAAAACTAAGGGCGCAGAAAGTGTTTTCTTTAGTGTGTTATGTTCTTTATTTCTTCTCTTTCAGTGGCGATAAATACTTGAAAGGGAAGATGAGTTCGCAATGCTTTACGCCTGTTGTCTTTTACCTCGGATAAGCAGCAAATATTTTTTATTTCCCTATCGCCATTTTCTCCCAACTAATCCCGTTTCTCTCTCCCCTAGAAACGAAACGAGCTATCGCACAAAAACGAGAAGGAACTTTGCATCGTAGTTTGAGTTACCCTTCGCTTCTGATTAATCTCTTTTCTCCTATGTTTTACTGCACGGTATTGATGTGGGATGAAAAAAGGACGACGTGGCGAAGGATTTATTTTTCTAATTTAGTTTATTTTTCTTCTCATTTCTACTTTCGACTGTTCGTTCGAGAAAGGTCAGGAAAGAAAATTAGGACCTGGTTACTCTAGTGTATCTGTAGTATTTCGAATTACTATCATCGGGGAATCTATCACAGTGATAAAGCACGTTATTTGTATCAAAATTACTTTGTCAAATGCTTTGTTTGAACACTTTGTCAATACTCAAATTCGTGTAGGGAAAAAAAATAATTTAATTTAAATGAAAATATTATATATATATATATATATATATATAGAGAGAGAGAGAGAGAAAAGAAAGAGAAATTTGTGATTGTTTTGTTTCATATTTTGCTTTTCTTTGTTCCAATTGTACTTCAATTTTTATTTTATTTTTTTTAGATTCAATTATTTTAAACTAAACAGGTTTAAATGCTAAGAACGTTCCGAGAAAGCATGACTATACATTGCATTTATAAATGCTAGGTAATTTGACATGTGATTTTCGTCAATAAAACGGCAACTGCATAGCCAATTCAGCTTTCAGCGTTGGATACCTGTCTGTCAATATTAGACGTTCATACACACTATTACAGCATCAGTGAAGTTTCTTCATTTCTGAAGCAGTGATTGCTACAGACACTATCAGCGATGCTGCTAAAATAAATAAAAAAATAAAATAAAACACGATTCTAAAAACAAGAAAAAACATTTTCTACATTTTACAATAATTTATTTAATTTTTAATAAAATAAGCTACGTTTTAAATAACCAGAATTTTCATCTTTATTAATTTTCTATATTTTATTTACTATACTTGAGTATTACCTTATTAACTCAATTCTGTATATGACCAAACTGTTCCTAAGACTGCAATTATAGTTTGCAACCATACTATTGTCCATTTTTAAAGGATGATTATTAGAACTAATAATGGTCGATAAACTGCAAGACACTGTTGATTGAACGGTATACCATCTATGAAAATAAAATGCAGTGGCTTAGCTGCCCTTTAATGCCTATCCAGCCCCATTCAAGAAACAATATATTGGAAAAGATCCACTCCGTTGTAGTGTAACGTCTTGGCATATACTAGAACTATGTATAACGGCTATGATAAGAAGGCAATTTTCAGGTTCCTGGGAACACTTTAATTTTTATTTAGGAGTTTTATGTATGAGTCTATATTGAACTCTAATTATTATAATTTAATATTTACAAAAAAGCAAAATAGAGAATTAAATTGGATTCACAAGTGCAGTTCATTCCAAGGACGGAGATTTTCTGAGTTCTAGTGTCTACGTCGAATCTCAAAACACGTAGTCTTCTGCAGACCTTAATTATCACACGGCGTGAAACACGAAACCACAAAGGCTCACTTTAAAAACAGCGTAAAATCCAGTCTGTTCACAGAAAAAGACAAAACTTCTTATCGACTCGTAGCAGAACTCTTTCTTTTCTTCTCCAATAACTTCCCTTTAAGAAAATCAATCAAAAGGGAAGCGGAGGTGTCAGCTTCAAGAAATTCTCATTCGAGTAGACATTTTCTCACTATCTATCTTCAATTCCAATGCAACAACTCATAGTGTAGTCCATATTCCATCTGTAATTATTTCAGCCTGTGAAGGTCGCACAGACAATCGCTAATTTCATGAGGTCTCATTATACATGACACTGAATATCTACTGTCACATTTGACTGATAGATTGTTCTCATTAGTAAAAAACATTAATTGTGTAACATAACTACCCATAACACTGCCTATCCGCTATCAGATTTGAGTGATAGATTGTTATTATATATTTGTCAAAGAATATACATTCCTCTCTCCTAGGAACGAAATGCCACAACTCTTCTTGTAGAAAAAACGCTACAGTAGAGTGAGGTGAAAATGAATTGCACATTTCAGCTATTATTCTCTTAACCCTGATCCAACAAATGACCACTTTTTTAAAGCAGAGACAATTATTTTGTTGGTTCAACATTCGAGTGCGGTCTGTGGCATACGTAAGTGAAATATGACGGCCATCGATGTACAACAAAAATTTTATATGTATATATATATATCATATTTATATGTTCATGTCTGTCTGACCGTATTTTCTATAACATATGAACGAGATAGGTACTATAACCGCTGATGTTCATCAAAAACAAAAATATTTCAAATAATATCTTAAAAGAAATAAAGAATTGTGTATTAATTACTATCTCCAAAATATGCTGCAAAATTGACTCAGAACATTTCGGAAGAAATTGTCATTCAAAGTTTTAAATTTGAAACCTTCAAACTTGTTATATCTCATTAAAGGAAATACAGCCACAATATTTCATTAAAGGAAAAAGAAATATAAAAACAGACAGATGCATAACAAGAAAAACAACTAATGAAATTCATATTTTTTCTGTTAATAAGGGATTGATTATTATCCAACATTTATAAAAAAGGCATAATTGATGAAAAAAATATGAAACTCATAATTGATGAAAAAATAATATTCAAAGATTAAAATTTGAAACCTTCGGACTTTGTGTATTTGCCATCATTTTTGATTAAAAAATAACAAAAGAAACTGCACTGCATAAAACTGGAGATCAATGCAGCCATAGATTTCAATAAAATGAATGGTATCCAATTTGTATATTTGAGTTGGAAGTTTAATTTCTGGAATAACTTGAAATATACTCTATTCCAGTAATACTGAATGTTTTATTTGGGAACCACTTTGGTAAATCCAATATTCCCATTTTCTGCAGTTCTACTTTAAGATGATCACTTTGTGTATTTGCCTTAAGAATATGTGTACTGTTGTGGAGAGTCGTTCGAATTTCGTTACAGCTGGCAGTTTTCTCTCGGAACACAGAAGCTTTGGAATTGGGGAATGAGAGTTTCCCATTTCGTTTTTCGTTCTTTGCAATTTTTTTTTTTTTTTTTTTTTCAGAGTTAATATTGTTTTTCGAATATAAATATTGTAATCATCAGAGTAAATAGTAAATTAAAAGATTTGTCATTTTGCATTATTCAAATTGGGGTCCCAACATTAACACATCAATATCGCACTCGTATTCTAATTTGGCAGTCTGATGCCCAATTGGCTAGCGCTCTGATCCTTGGCACCACACGCTTCAGGTTAGAATCCTGGCGGTGGCATGGATATTTGTTAGTGGTTCGGAATCCACTTTAAACTGCCCATCTGTTTAGCCCTCGTGTGCACAAGATGACCGTAGAGCGACAAACCAAACCAAACCTATTCTAATTTGTTCAAGAACACAGTATACTCACAAATCGACGGATAAAAGCGTATATATTCATAATATCCCTCCGCGCATACGGAAAAAATGTATCGTTATTCGTATATGTAAACATCATTTTCTACATATGACATATTTCTGTTATTAAATAATCGTATCGAAATGGTGTACAATCATAATCGAGTCCTTGCTTTTAAGTTTGCTTTTTCAAGATTGATAGAAAATGACAAAATATTGTGTTTCTCTTACTCAATAATCTTCGAAATAAAATATGTAATGCTTATTAACAGTATTTGTACAATTTGCCATTTTTAATTTAATTTTTTTGCCATTAACACAAACTGACTAAATGTTTTTAACTAAGTAAGAATTTTACATTTCTCATTTTACAGTAATTAATTTTCTTGAAAATTAATTATTTTATTAAAAATACTGCAATGTTTTATTCTAAATTTGTTTTAACTATGTTGATTATTATAAATTTGGATTTAGGTGTGATTCCTTATACTTATTTCATCAAATAGCTTCCCTAAATTTATAATATATTTTATACAATTTATTCTACCGAAATAGGCCGATGAAAACTTTCATTATAGATATAAATTAAACAATCTTATTAAAGTTGAGCAAACAAATGAGACATAATTAACTTCCGGAATGATGCTGTGAAACACTCATTATTAAATATTGATCAAAAATCCCGCGTCTATCCTAACTCTACTCTAGCATAGGATGAGTTTTCGGTAAATGACGTCAGCGAATCACCCTGAGGCAATATTGCAAACATTGATTAAAATGGGACGAGCGTGCTATGAAAATATTAACTCAATTACTTTCATAAAAGTCAAATCCATTTTCGCTTCATGTAACTAATTACGCAATAAATTACGTGTAAAATTAAATTGCCAAATATTTACATTATTACACGCTTATAGAAATCTATTAACTTTAGTTTTATGCAGATAATAATTTTGTAACGAATGTTATAAAAATATAATTATATCGCTAAAAATATCCTTTAATGAATTAGATTAATTAGTGCTCAGACTTATCAAGTTTGCGTACATTCACTGCAACTTGGAATGGGCTAAATAAAATATAAATAATTAAAGAATTTAAATTATTTTTATAAATATATTTCATTTTTTTATAAGGTTAATATGGAATATGACAGAGGAATAGAGAATTTAATGCTGATATTGCACTGTTTTATTTTTATATTTTAGAGTTTGGTTAGATTTTTGTGTTTACAAAGCTTTACATTAGTTTTCATTCATCCAATTTCTTTTATATACTTACTTACAAAGCATTAATGTACAAACGTATATTAGTCCAAATGGGGCTGCTCGTTTTAATATTGTATGAAACAACAACCACATGCACTACTTTGAGCGCCATTTTAAAATGGAGTAATGGAGTTTTTGGCAATAAATATTGCAGTGATAAAAAATTCAAATAAGGATCAGGTTAATCACACTGACAAAGTATCAGATCTTCTAGTCTGTCATAAAATATACCACATTAAATTCTTAAGCTTTTTCCAAGTTAAAGCTATGTTGGGGCCCTGATGGCCGAGTGACCATGGGTTTCTTTGAGTTCCGCCGGTACCATGGATGTTTGTAGCCTAATATGACTGTTGAGCATTGGACACAGGGCTGACAACGTTAAACCCTAAAAAAAAAAAAAACATACCTAGACTCGACTTCAAATAAGGATCAGGTTAATCACACTGACAAAGTATCAGATCTTCTAGTCTGTCATAAAATATACCACATTAAATTCTTAATCTTTTTTTTTTCCAAGCTTTCCAAGTTAAAGCTATGTTGGGGCCTGATGGCCGAGTGACCATGGGTTTCGGGTTTGAGTTCCGCCGGTACCATGGATGTTTGTAGCCTAATATGACTGTTGAGCATTGGACACAGGGCTGACAACCCTAAACCCTAAAAAAAAAAAATACCTAGACTCGAATTCTTCCAGTTGGCAGACGCCCTTGGCCCACCATGGGGACTGTTGCACCACTGATGATGACGATAAAGCCATGTCGATCCCGTTCCCTGCTTTTAATCTTTGAACAAAATCTGAAAAATGTTTAAAAAACAATCATTTTTTTTTTTAAAACTCACATATTTAAGGTCTGCTTCTTAATATAGGAGTTTTAATTTTAAAAATGACAGTTCTTTTAAACCTTTTCAAATTTTGTTTAAAAAACATTTCTGTTTAAAAACATTCTAGCAACATTCAATATTCCGTCAATGAGTTTTTACACTTAACAGAGACATTTGTTATAAACAACCTGCACATAAATTTATTTCAAGTTGCAAAACGTTACAATTGACAAATAAAAGGGTTCTTTTTCAAGGTGAAAAACTTATTCACGGCTGAAACAGTATTTCTTTTTTTTAACATCGTTAGATCTCGTATTCAGGTACGGTAAGCCATGACTACCGATGGACCTGCTATTCATCTTATGCCCTAGTAGGAAATGAGGAATAATATTGGTTAATTATTTGGCATACAAGGGGTAAAACGACTGAACTCTGAAAATTCTCACGAAGTAGATTGATTATCAATGTGATTAGATCTTCCCGATTCGAGTCTACTGAGTTCCTGGTCTAGAAAGGTGTGCACAAAATGATCGTAGAGTAACAAATACCAAACCTCGATTCTGTGAAAGAAATTACTGCGAAATACCATCAGTGATCTCCTGAACTTTTACGCAATTTAAAACCACGAGTTTAGGTTAGATTTTATATTGTAAAATAAATGTCTTATCATATAATTCATTGAAAAATTAGGAAAACAAGAGTTCCACAATCAAAAACTACAATTTGTTTTTTTATTTTTTGATATATCAATATTAAAAAAAATATATTTAACATGTAACCCACGGACTTTCAATCATCTACTTATATTTACTTCAGTGAACATTATTTTCATCGAAGTTAGCGGAAACATTTTATTTGCTTGTTTTGTAATCTATGCAGCAGATTGAGAACTAATTAATAAAAATTATATGCAGTGACTGAGGAATTCAATGTTTAATCGATGGACGGGGTTTTATGATTCAATTTTCATCCACCCGAGCGAAAGACGTTAATGTGATAATAACCTGACAACTTTCCAGTTAATGGAGCTCATCATTTAAGATTCACGTGATCTCTGCTTAAAGGAGAAAAGCGAGATGTTTTTGCATTAACATCTAGTCACCGAAGGCGTAAAGTTCATTACGGAAAATTCAAATCCTGTAAGAATTACAAATTTTCATTTCTTTTGCTCTACTTATATCCCGCTACAAACATTTTAGAAACAAGGAAATATCTTAAAAATACGAGATAGTAAAAATAACGTTTGGTGAGAATCAATACTTTGAGTAATGCACCATTATTTTTTCAGTGAATTAAATACCCAATTTGAAGAAGAAAAAAAAAAACAGCCCGAATTACGTTTACCACCTTATAAATTAAATTGGAACTTTTCTCATTATGCTTTAATCTAGAAATCACGACCTTTGTGTTAGTTCTAGTAAATTAATTTCCTTTTTTAATGAGCGCCAGAATTCAGAAAGAGAGAGTGAGGTTCTTAATTGATGAGGCTCTTAATTTATCGAAACCAGTGTTGTTTCTAATTAACATTCTCTTCAACGCCGCGGGCTCAACTGAACTGACTTTTATCTCACTCTTGGATAATTTGAGTTCACCCAATCTTAGTAAAATAATAATGCACCAGACGGAACCAATCTAATTATGGTTCATAAGATAAGGTTTAACTGGAAGACCACCACCACTGATGAGGATTTAGAATGGGAGGAAAGGAAGAAAAGTTTCTAATCAACTCATATGCAGTCTTTGAAATTGAGAGATTCTAGGAAGGAAAAAAAACGTGTCGCAAAAACGTCACCCAAACTAGCTGACTTCCAAAGACTCAAAAGCTTCTTAGAATGGGATAAAGCTGATTTCTATCGTTTCTCCAAATGAAAGTTGATAGAGAATTCTAGAAAGTTTCTTGTTCTTGCAGTAACTTTGCCTTATGGGCATGGTAATAGAATGGGTATGGTATTGGAATAGCTATTTTTCAGGATTTTAAAGGGAAAGAATATCATCAAAACTATTATATGGCATGAGTTAATTTGATAGTATTATAGGAGAGCTAAACTAATCATTTCCTGAATTCATTGGTTTCCTATTCATCAGTCTTTATACTGCAGATTGTTAAAAAATAATAATAGTTTCGGTATTTCAATTTACAATGTGTGAACCTATTTCCTTATTTACTTCATGAGAATTTAAAAAGCTTAAGTGGCGATTAAATTTACTTTTAGAAACATAACTTATTCTTATACACTTTTATGAGAACAGAAACATAAAGAACTAAATAAATAAATAACACTGAAATTCTTTCACGAATTTCAACTTATCATATGTGAATATACTTTGTCCAATATACGAATACCAGTGTTCAATAACACAAGAAATTTATGAAACAGTTGATCAAAATACTACAAGGACGCCAGAGGAGTTCAGCTTTTTATGGTTACGATTGTTTATTCGGCGATTTTTTCGCTTGTGGTTTTTCCAAGTCCCCTCCTAAACAAATAAAATGGCCGCTGCGGTTACAAAATATTGCGGTTTTGACTTTTCCTTTTTCGCTAGAAAGAGATTTGGCGATATCGGAACCCTATATTGCATAATCCCCGCAAATTCAATAGCGACAATAATAATATTACAAAATTTATTATCGAAACGATCAAAACGATTATTATCAAAACGATTGATCATATATTGAGAAACACTACCAAATTCAAGCAAAGAAGTAAGTTAAGTGATGGAAAAAATTAACTGTTATAAACACCTAATCCATAGACACTATTTTGAGGATATTGAAACAGTAATCTTTTTTTTACATTTTGAAAAACAGACAGTTCAAAATGAACTACAGAGAACGTGACTTGATATGGTTCAATCGTTATATTTAGCAACATATATCTCATGCCCACTACTAAGTTGAATAAAGAGGTCGAGTGCCTGAACGCGAAAAGTTCAATATGAAAGAAAAGTCAGGATGAATAGATATAGTAATCGTATGAATTAGAAAAAAAATGAACGAAAGGAAGAAAAATGAAAAAAAAAGGTGATAAAAATTTATCATGAAATTTGCGTTCAATAAAGAGTGATAATATTAGAAGAAAGACTGGAAGTTATTGAACTGAAGTAGAATAAATAAGTGAACAGTAAATTATGGTGGTTTGTGGCTTCGATTCCGTTTAGAAGTAGTGTAAGGATACTTGTTCTTTTTGTTCTTTCCACTGAAATGTGTAAAAATACTTTGTGCCTTGATGAATGGGTTTTCGTGGAAGTAATAGTAATTGCCAGAAAGTTTTTTTGTAATACAGTTATCAATAGAATCAATATTTAAATCTTCGATGGATTGTAGAGTTACGGACAAACCAGGGTGCACTAGTGATGATACGGAAAAGTTTGTTTTAAATATTCTGTACAGGTTTTTTGTTGGATTTTGCAGCTAGACCCCAGATTGGGGCAGCGTAAGTAAGGATAGGCGTTAGAACTTGTTTGTAGAGAAGAAATTTTTGTTTTACAAGGTTATTTAGTATATTCATTGATGAGTGGCAGAATGAGATAAAATTTGTTTCAACATTTTTCTTTTTAAATAGGAGGGTTGAAACCTTAATTTATTTTCTATGATCAAGCCGAGATATTTAATATTAGTTGTCCATTTAATTTGTTGTTAAAAAAAGGAGAGATTAATATTTGATTGTCTGGCATGTCCTTTTCGGAAAACGATGGCTTGAGATTAGATACATTAACAGTTATGCGTCATTTAGTTCTTACCACACTTAGTTAGTACCACAATCCTCTAGAGCAGGGGTCTCCAAACTTTCCAGCCTTAGGGCCATACTGTTTACTCCAGTAAGTACCAAGGGCCAAAACCATTTTAATTTTTCTGCCATTATCTATAATTTCCAGTTAGTTGTTATGCTGAAGTTACATTTTCTGCGTATTATGCTTGTCATTAAGTTTTACATAGCAAGTAAATAAAATCGAGTTATTATCATTCTGTATTTTTTATCCAACATATTACAGCAACAATAAGCTATTCGCTGTCGCGAGCCGGATTGATGACACTGGCGGGCCGTAGTTTGAAGACCCCTGTTCTATAGTATCCAGAAAGTTTTGATGACATAGCGAATAGAAGCACCTTGGGTTAAGAGCAGCAGAATCGTCAACAAATAGGCAAGTGGAAACGTTAGTGTATTGTGGAAAGTCGTAGCTAAAGATAGTATAAAGGATAAGACTGAGCACACAAAAACGATGAAAAAAAAATATGTTTGTCTGAAAGCCAGACAACTCCAAATGAAATACAAAAGCATATGACTTGATACTGGAAAATCGTTCGTTTTAGGAAACATACATTTCGTGTGAATTTTAAAATACCCATCACTAAAATCATGTGACAAACAAATAAAAATTTTCACAAAGAAACTTTCTCATGCTGCATTTCTGTTTTAAATAATAATTTCTGCTCTTACTTATTTTATTCCCAAATCTCTTTTTTGTGGACGTCATGGAGCTCATACCAAAACGCCATTCTGTTCACACATGCAAAAGAAAAGAGTATAAAAAAATGAAACAACCAACATTTCCTTATTCAAATCTGCAAACAAACGAAAATTAAATTTCAATTTATCCTTCCACTGCTCTCTCTCTCTCCTTCTCCAAAAAAAAGTATTCCTCTGTGTTTCTGTTTAGAGTCTCCATTTTAATAATTTACGATAAATTTCTTTTCCTCAGCTTCATGATTGAAAACGGTACTAGGAGCAATTTAAGATGCATCGCAAAGCTGCTTTTCACAGAAAAAACTCCGAAAGGACACTGCTGTTAATTCAATGTCAATTTATTTTTCTTCTGAGTCACACAGAAAAAGTTTTTTTTTATTTTATTTTTTAAGAGACTTCAAAATTTTTGTATTACTATGAAGTTAAAAATGAAACAATAGAATATAAAAGTTCATTTTATGGAAATATTTTAGAAATTGAGATTTAAAGCTAAAAATAACTAAGCTAAATAAAAAGCTAAATATTTCAATAAATCAATAGAAAACATAAATATAAAATGTAAATTGTAAAGATAAATTGAATTATGGGGAAGATGTGAAACTAATCTTAGAATTTTCGCTTTTCAAATATACATTAAAAATTTTATACTTTCAAAATAAGAAGGAAAGGAACTTTGAATTTATTTAAAATTATTTAATGACTTTCGGATTCCATTAAAATTAAAATTTAAATTAACTGCAATTAATTTACAAATTAAAAATTAATTAATAACAATTTTTGAAATTTAAATTTAAATTTTTTTTGTTTAAATGGAGGAAATATGCAAATCAAGGTAAAAGAAATCAGAAAAATAGTGCTTTAATATATTGATAATTTAATATATTGACAATTTTACCTAAAAAAAAAACTTGTAGTGCATCAAACGCAAAGTAAGTAGCGTTGAAAGTTATAAGTAATAATTTGTTTTGAAAAGAAAGGTTGAATCATTGAAAAAATAGCATAGGAATTTTTCGTTTATTTCAAATCGTGTAATGGTGTTTTTAAATATAAATTTGAATTTAAAACGCAAAAATATAACATGAAAAGCAAAATAAAATTATGGAAATGCTGAAAAGAAAAAAATTTACTTTATTCTTTACATTGAAGTAAAATTTTTGCTTAATTGAACATTTTAAAACGACATTGATATTATCGATCAATTCAATTTAATAAATAAAAAAAACTTAAAAATTAAATATCTAAAAAGTGAATATTTAAAATGAAAAAAAAAACTTAATGATATCAGTTCGGAATTAATGATCGTTGCGTCATTAAAACTATTATTTGCTTTAATATGTAGCTAAAAATTAATTATATATTGAATGCTATGTTTTGGCTCTATAAAAAGAGAAATACATTTATCTAATTATTAAAAAAAGATGTGAAAGAAAAATTTTAATATTTCCTCACGTAAAAAAAAGGATATAATTAATACAAAAAATTAAAAATCGTCAAAAATTACATTTCCCTGGAAAAAAGTATACAAATTCATATCCAATAAAGGTACGTACACTTCTTATATCTAAAGTTGTTTCTTATGTTTTAAAAGAAAATCAAAATCCCAAAGAACTATCGTAACAACTTTATAAGTCTCTTCATAAATTGCAAACTAGTCAAACTTATACACGGATTACACTCAGAAATAAACCTATTTTCATAGAAGACATTCCATGGCTTTATATAATATTCACTATGTTAATTTTAATCTGAATTAGGCTATCAGTCATACCTCTAAATCTACTGCTCTAAATTTCGAGAAAAAATGAGAACTAAAACCGCGATTGAAACTTTTCCATTTAAGTACATCCCCAACAAGTCTGCTATGGATTACTGTACATTTGGGCTTTTAAAATCAGCTCTGTAAAAAGTATCATCCTAAAACATTGGATGGACTCTGAAAGATTGCGGAGGAATAGTGAAATGATATCAATCTTACTATTAAAAGAAAAAATAATTTAACTTGGAAATCAAGATGTAATAAGAAGATGTAATAAGAGATGTCAAGATGTAATTGTTTAATAAAGCAACTATCAGACTGAACATGTTAGAAAATAAAATCGTCTTTGTTTATGTGTATATGTACGCACTGCAAAACTACAATAAAAACAAGGATGAAATGAACTATTGAAAGCATTCCCTGTACGTGAAACGTGCTCCAATAAATATGCTTCAACATAAGCACGCCTAAATATGCTTCGAATTAAAATGAACAAGGCTGCAATAATCAACAAAACATAAATCAATAAATTCATTCCACCAGCAATTTCTTAATTATATTTTATTTTCTCTATCAATGAGAATAATATTGCAAAATTGCGCAAAATAATCTACTTTCTATATTAAAGCAATCTTTTATTATCTTCATATCATTTCATCGTATGATAGAGCTTTTTACAAATGTCTGCTACTTGTTACAAATGTCTGCTACTTGTTACAAATGTCTGCTACTTGTTACAAATGCCTGTTACTATGTCTACAAATATCTGCTACTTGTCGAATAATATTTATTTGCTGTATGCAATATATAATTTTTCAGCAATATATATATCTGTTAATTTTAAAATTTTGTGATATAAGGTTGCAGAAATGTAATTATGTTACAGAAATAGTGTCAGTATACATGAAATTTAAATGAATTTTAAAAGTTATGTTATTTCGCTTACTTTATATTTTTAAATATATAAGCTATTGAATTATAGACGTTTTTCAGTCATTAATCTGTGTGATATTCAGTTCATTCATAATAGAAATTTCTAGAAATAAAAATTCTAAAAAAGAGGAAAATATTGTCATGAAATTTTCTTATAGATAAAAAAAGTAGTTTAATTTTCATTAACTTATAGTTTTGCAACTAACATTAATTTTTTTATTAAATTAATTTGTTTAAATGGATTTTAAAATGCATTTATATATAGACTTGTCTTTACATACTGAAGTATAATCTATCATTAGGTCAAGGTAGCTGAAATGACTATTTTTCCAGCAAATTGGGTGACTAACAAAAAAAATAACAGATAATTTTACTGCCGAGAACATTTCAGGAATCCCATAATTATTCACTGAAAACATTTAAGTTATTCAAGTCATTTGCTCAATTTTCTGTGATGTTTACAGAAGGTTTCCATAGCAACAGAGTTTGTAAAGCAGTGAATTGGGCAATTATTAGCTAAATGATTCAGTTTCAAAATAGGTTACCTTTTGAATTATAATTAACTTACTTAAATTTATGATTTTGTTCTACTACAAAAAAAAAACATACAATCTAAGCAAACAAAATTTTAAATCTCAAAAAATGAGCTAATCGTACATAAAAAATTGTATCGTGTTGTCCGCAATAGCCCTAATTAATAATTCACACTCTAGAAATTCACTATTACATTCACACTGACAGATAAGCATTAACTCCAGAAGCTTCTGATTTTACAAGAAATACACACACATGAAATAAGAACACAATAAGGATTACATAAAAATTTATATACATAATTAATCTAGATTTCATAAAAAATACAAGTTACTAAAATTAATACCATTTAGCAATGAATCATTTAAACGATAACAATTTAACATGTTAACCAACAGCCACAGTTATGGAATTATGCAATTAAACAGCAAATTCACTAATAAGCATATAAGTTACAATCTTGCATAATAAACCATTTACATTATACATCAATAAATATTAAATTAGCATCTTTTATTTTTAGTTCATGTACCCACTCAATCCTTTCCTTTATTAGGGCAAAGTTGTTCTTAATTCAATAAACTCGAAAGTCGAACTTACTTCAGTTCTTTTGTGATCGACTGCATAGCTGTTGGTCATCACTCATTGTGTACTGCGTTCATATCTAAATTAATTTCTTTGTAATTTGTTTCTTTTCACCACAAGGTGGATCACAAAGGGAACTAGGCGACCTGCAGGAGTTGCTTGTCGTTTTCACGTTCATTTCCTTCAGTTAATTGAGTAGAGTTTTTATCACATTTTTTCGATTATTTTTTTTTTTCTATTGGTCTACTATTTTGCGTTCCCACTTCTCCTCTATACTGAATTCTTCAAATTACTTCCCCCTTCTTCCCTTTCATTTTCAAGGTCGTGTTTTTATATTTTAAGTAAAATTTCTTGTATTCCTTCTTTATGCGATCCTTGGTGCTATCTTATTATAGTCTTTTAATTTCTCCCACATCTGCTTTGGCCAAAGAGGGAAAAATTATCACCTTAACACTTGAAATTAACCTCAATTCATGTCAAGCCCTCTTCACGTGCAAATATGTGGATTAAGGTAATGCAGATACAAATTACCTAATACTTTGATGAAAATAAGACGATTAGGTTATATGTTAATTCAAATCCTTGATGGTAACACAACTTGGATTGGAGACATCCAGTAGTTTCCCATTGGAGCCTCAAGTTTTTCTTAAATTCATTAGAAGGAATTTTAAAACTGCAAGTGTATCTCTGGGAATATTTAAATTAAATAAATGAACTTTCAGTCCGCTTATAAATAATAGCTTATACTAATATATGATATAAAATATCTTAGTAGAAGGCATGCAAATTAAAATATTTATTGTTCAAAGTTTTGGGCAGTAAGTATTCCTTTATGCAAAAACAGACCATGATAAAATTATGCCATGAGGATGGCATGATTTTATGGTTGGTATGTGATAAACTCACACTTAAATGATGCCTTGACATTTATCAATTTTGATTTTTATGACTTTGAGTGCGGTAGCTCATTGTAGCACTCCGTTGTTCTTAAATAATTAGGAGCAGAAAAACACAAGAAATGCAAGTGATTTAGTCTGTACTCGCTTTGTTATGCATCCGATATCGGACGTTCAATTTAGTGTTTTTATGAGCTATTCAATTTGTCTTGGATTGTAGCTGAACAGCCTGGTTTGGTCGAAGAGGTTTTTTTTTTCCCTTAGAATAAAAAAAAAGATTGACCTTGTGCAATTTTTTTATAAGAATAATACACATTAACATAATTCTAGAAATTTTAGACAAAAAGAAATACATAATTTAACAATGTAATCAATAAAAAATGTAATTAAACAATAAATTTAACTTTAAACAATATATAGACAACACAACTACGATGCTCAAAACCAATTAGATAATCTAATTTATGATGCAATAAATTAAAATATATATATATATTCAAGTTATTTGCTTCAAAACTGACTCTAGAGCTTTACAAGTACATTTCAAAATTTATTATTTTTTTTATGATCAAAATCTTATAAATGAGCATTTCATGTTTTAAAGAAAATGTGCTTTGCTAAAGAAATAAAGCACATTTCTCCTTCCTAAAAAATTGTTGAGCTGCTACATCTTTTTGATTGATTTTCTTGTTCTGCCTTTCAATAAGAAAACCATTCTGGTTGAAGCGGGAAATGAAAAAAAAGAACGACTGGTGATGGTGAAAGTGAAGAGATTCTCTTGTTTCAAGTAAAAAAAAAACTTTTCAGAACTTCCTAGAAAAAAATAGCAAAACAAAGTGAGTTATCGAGGATCGTTTTCGCATGCATTCGAAACGAAATGTTGAAAGGCTTTTTTTTTTTTACTTCAATCTGCCAGAGAAATTTATAAATATCTGTTTTGAGAAAATAAGGAAAGAAAATTCTTTTTGAACACTTATTCATTGGTTATGTCAATACTTGTTCCAATTTAAAATAAATATTACGTTTCAGAAGAAAGCAAGTAAGATAATTTCAAAAGCAATATATATTTGAGAAGTTCGAAAGATATCTGATAATTTCAGTCCCCAAGATAATAAAATCGGTCTGCTTTTTGCATAAATAATCATTACTGCCCAAAACTTGAACAAAAAATTATTAATTAAATGCATTCTACTAAGAATATAGTATATATCCGTATAAGCTATTATCATTACTGTCCAAAACTTGAACAAAAAGTTATAAATTGCATGCCTTCTACTAAGAATATAGTATATATCAGTAAAAGCTATTATTTATAAATGGATTGGAAGTTCACTTATTTAGTTTAAGTATTCCCAGAGATAAGCTTGCAGTTTTAAAATTCCCTCTACTGAATTTAAGAAACACTTGAGGCTCCAATGGTAAACCATTGGATGTCTCCCAAATTGTGTGACCATCAAGGATTTAAATTAACCTATGGACATTGTGCTCCTATTGCAATGTATCCAAGGAGCTCCTGTATTTTCGACATGAACATTATTAAAATATAATAGAAAAAAAAAAAAAAATCTGATAAATTAGAAGGATTTGTTATTAAGTACCTTAAATATAACAATGAAAAATATGTGTATATTCTGTATAAGAATTACTTTAAAAAAATTTCAAATAAATTTAAAGCTTTGACTTGCAGACCATTGGTAATAGGCCATATGTTCGAATCTGCAGGGGAACCTTTGTAATCATTGGGGGAACAACGAGGAGACCCGATGATGATGACTGTGCTTATAATTCATCTGGCGTAGAAAGTGAGCTAATTGCTGAAAGTATTCCACTAGCTTTCTCCTCCACTACAAGCCAATGCGGGATAGAAAAAAAGTTTTCCTGGAAAAGAAAGTCTTTTTTCTACCGAAAAGAACTTCCTTCCTTCATTACTCAGTATTGTGCTGTTCGTGGCCTTCATGTGTATAGCATAAAGCTTACCGATATACATAAAAAATTATCTATCTTCATATGTACATCAAGAGCAAAAGAGTTCTGTGGGTTTGTCCGTCTGTATGTCTTATAACTAAAAATTGAATAGAAAACGATGTTATGAAATGAAGAATGTTAATAAATATTAACTCTTTAAGAAATTTGATTAATTTCAAACCATTTGTTTAAAATTATTTGTTATTCCAGTTTTAAAAACACGTAGTACATCTAGTTACAAACTACTTTTGTTTAAAATAACATTCTAAGATTAACATTTGAACTTTCTAATCATGCATGTTTGCTGCCTTGTGTTCTGGTGCCAGGATGGTAATAATGCTTTATGCACCTAACGTGAAAATAATTTGTATTCTCGACTTTGACATGAGAAGACGATTCTCTCTTCTCTGCTTATAAGTAGAAGTAAAAGGGAAACATTCTTTATATAGTTTGTAATTTAGTTGCCAAAATGCCGAGATAATATTTGATTAAATGTAAATAATTGTACGGATTCTTCAAAGTAAAGTTATATGGAAAGAAGACTTGAAAATTCTTGATAAATAATTGCTCGCGCAAACTTAATTGTTTTGAAACATCATGGACAATTAATTACCATGTTTTATTAAAAAAGAATATTAGATACTTACACAAAATAATTACATAAATTAAGCAAGGAATTAAACAATAAAAAGCAATTAAACAAAAATTTCACATTCCGATTTCAAAAATGAAACTCATAAGGGTTTCCAACAGTTTTTTAAATCGATAGTGTTTTCAACACAAAGAAAAAAACATTCCCTGTAATCCAAAATTAGTAGAGTCCAAAGACATTTGATAAGAAGAGATAGAATCTTAAGAGAGAGATAGAGTCTTCAGATATATAAAATTGACAGAGTGTATAAATTTGATAGAGTCTTAAGATATTTGCATTGGAAGTTTTATATGCTTTCAATTAATGGATTCCATTCTTGAATGCCTGGATATCATATTTTTGAGCAAATCCAACATTCTTGTTTTCTGCCGTTCTATTTTAAGATGATCATTTTGTGTTTCATTGATGAATATTTAGATGATGCCTGGGCAGTTGGGGGAGGGGCAGTCGTTCGAATCCCATCAAAGCAGGGCGTTTCCCTCTGGAACGCAGTAAATTTGAATGCTTGGATAAAAGCTTTCTTCAAAGAGAATCTTGTTTTCCTTTAATGTTTAGAGAATTTAGCATTATTTTATCTTAAATAAAGTTTAAAAAGATTTTCTATTTTAGGGAAACGATTAGAATTAATAGCAGGATAAAAAGGTTTGTCATTATGTATAAAACAAAAGAATGCATTTTTCATTTAACAAATTATAGAATCATCAAATATAAACATTAACCCAAAAGTGACGTTCTTATCTTGATGTCTTTAATGAGATCAAAACGAGCTATTTTGGGACCAAACCCTTTTTCACTAAAAGAAAATTAATACAATGTAATTTTTAGTCTTATGAGTCTACATAGAGGAGGAGCAAAAAGAAAATATATTTATTTAGAAAACCACAAAATATTGTGAAAATGCAACGTCAGTCAAAATGGTTAATTTTCCGAAACATGAAACTTTTTAAAACCTATGTTATATGACGGCAATTTTCTACAATGCCTTTGTATAAAGTATATGCATTACATTTTGTACATGTGAACACTTTACATAATATTATATGCGTTACATTTTCCAATGTAGGCTTATATTTTAGTATAATAAAAACATAGCTTCCTAATTTTTTTATTAAAGTACTGACATCTATGAGAATAATATAAAAGTATGCAGAATTAGCTAAATAGAATAGAATTTTTGGTTTTGTTTTATTGGGTATAAATGGCCATAAATATTTTGTAATTAACATGTTAGTTTAGAAGCAAAATCAGTATTTACGATTTTATTTTTTATTTATATTTTTAAGATATTTATTTCCAAAAAATTCATTTCATTTTAAAATTGTGTTTAATTTAGTAATATGCGGTTATTCCTAAATAATTCAAATTAGATGATACAAATATAAAAATAATTCAATAAAATTATTTCACTTATTACTTTTGTGCTTGATTGCTACATAAAGAAAACCAAGTACTTAAAATAATCTTTAAATAATGTAATTTCTCACCAAAATCTTTAGTTTAAATTATTATGTTATATTATTTATTTTTACTAATAATAAATATGTAATATATATATATATATATATATATGATTATATATACATATATTGTCTGCCCATGTATGTGCATCTCGCCTTCAGACAGTTTTTCCAATTTCTAACAAAAGTCTTCATTTAGTTGAAAATTTTAAAATTTGCTATAGAAGATTTAAATTAATTGTTTAGTTTTGTAATTCGAAAGTTAGTTTGTAATTTTATAATTCTACAATAAAACATTTAATAGAACAGTTGTACAATTTACAATAGTGAGAAATCAATCAATTGGCTATTTTGGAAACTTCACTCAATTGTTAATTTTCAATTTCTTATTGGAAACTTCATTCTATTTTTAATTATGCATTCGATCAATCATCAATAGTATGCTTTATTACTTAATTGAGTAATATTATTTAATAGTTCTATAAATGCATGATTTTTAAGTTAGCTAGTAAAATATAATTATCTTTATAATACATAGTTTATTTTTATAATATATAAATGTATCAACATAAAATATTGATTTGGCAGAGAAAAAAATCCAGGCACAGTTTGATTATCTTTTGTTAAGGAATCCCAGACGTGTGATAAAATAAAGCCTCCAGACTATCAAAAGAAATAATCAGAGTGCTGCCTTCTATCAGCCTATTTGTGATGCAACAGTTCGATGACTTTGGATGACGTAATTTCTTTTAGAACAACTTTGGAGAGCGGCAGCTGTTGTGTTTGTTTTGGAAAAATATTTGCCTCATAGGGTAAACGCTCAACAAAAAACAATTTATATTTTCTCCCTAAAAATTAATCCCTATCTGATGTCCTAGCGTAATGATACTCGCCCTGAAGCACACAAATTAATGAAGTCTGTGTTCATGCACCAGACTGATACGAATTACTTGAATGGCGCGTCTATGCACCGGATTGGTAAATATTATCCTAGTCATTTGCTATAAAAACGATGCAACTCAATCTTACTTTATTCCACCCTCATGGCGACGAGAAAAAAAAAAAATGGTGATGTCAAAATAAATAACTTGTATAATCGAATTCCAATTAAAATGAAAAATAATACATTACATTTAAGTATGGCAATAACAGAATATTGTAAGGTGAAATTAACAGATGGCATTTATAACTTCAAACTTGAATCTAATCTATATATCTATTCAAACTTAAATATAATCTATGTGAGATGATTAAATAAGATTATGTCGCTGAAATGTTAGGGGTCTAAAAAGTGCAACCCCGATCTTTGCAAATTATTGCTTTCATAAGATAAATAATTGATCAGTGTCATATTAATTTAAGTAGGTATTTGGGAATCAGGCCTGCTGTTTTATTTATCATCAAGTGACATGGTATGCGTTTATTAACTACTAACGTCACCGTCAGTTGTAGTTACAGTTGCACAGGTTCATTTTATTACATGAATAAGCATTCAGAATAATGTTATTTTTTTCTTTACATTCTTAGCTTTCAGACACATTCATATACTATTCAATTATAAGTTTCTTGTTATTAATAATATTAATGGCAATTAAAAACTTACTTTTATTTTTCAGAAATAAAATAAAAAATTGCAAAATTATTTGTTTGTAATTTTTACAGCCTGCAAACCATGAAGAATAGGGAAAAATATACTTTTGCATCATAAAAAATGAGGTTGTCATATTCCTGTTGTAAATCATCGCCGTTTGGCGACTTATCGAAACAGTATATCGTCTCAGTATGTTGCGTTTATTGAAATAGTTTTCTCTAATTTATTATTACTCTTATGACTGCAATAACCACTATTTATTTCCCAGTGCTGTCTTTCTGAGTTTGCAGAATTTCATCGCTTACTATACATGCGCAAGTGATATTTATTTTCATTATAATGCACATAAACGAATTACATATACATCACATGCATCAATATATTTCAATAATTCTGTTAATAACATAATAGCAATGTTACTACTTGATACACTGATTACGAAAATTCACATTTCATTATTATGGAGAACGACATAAATTTTCCTTGATACTAATTAACAAGATATAAAAATTATTTATTTATAAAGAAAATTTCATAGACTTTAAAATGTAAGTCTTTAACGATATTTCTATTAGATAAGTTATAATATCGAAATTATTTTTTACGATTTGTCTAAAGTAAAACGCAAAAGTGTGGTTGCGTCTTACTTCATTAAAGTATTCATTTAAACATTAATAGTAATTCTATTAACCTTTCGAAATCATATTTTTGTCTTGCATGCATTTTATCTTAAGAAAATGTAACCTGTGTATTGTAAAGGCATTACTGAATTGGTAAAGTTTCAACGATATTTTGTTTTGATAAACTTCATAATTGAGTAAACTTCATAATTGAGGACTATGCTGTACCAAAAATTAAAAATAGTAGTTTTAACTGCATTCTTTATGATAAGATATTTTATATCTGGCATCCATTTCCATAACTCAGCCAAGGAAAGAGATTTGTGCTACATTTGTAGTGGCTAGTTATAATTCATTTCTGGTCCTGCAGCAATTTATTATTTCATCAAAATTATAAACACAAATTTTCCTTCATGCTCTGCAGTCAACCAACTGAAACACTTTTAACGATATACTACTGTGTCCAAAAATTAAGACCAATATTCAATTTAAAATTCCCAGGGCTTATGGAATTTCAATTTTTTTTTTTTTTTTTTTAGGTTGTTGGCACTGTCCTTGACATCTGCGTGAACTTTGATGTCAAAATCATTAGTGTTTGAGTTACGCTTGGCTTTGTGAGACGCTAAAACTGATTCCGGAGATTTTGAAATGTCTGAATTAATTGAGCAAAGAACTGGCATTAAATTTTGTTTGCAGAAAAGTATAAAATGTTGAAGAAGGCATTCGGTGAGCATTCTTATAGCGGAAAGAAATGTTTAGAAGTGATATAAACAGTTCAAAGAAGGCAGAGAAAGCGCGTTGAAGCCCTCTGGAACGCGTCAGAGCTCTCTGATCGATCATCAACCTCCACCGACGAAGCTCACGTCCAAAAATTAAAGATTTGGTGCTTTCAAACCGTCGATTTACAATTAGAGACCTTGCTAATGATGTTGGAATTTCAAAATGATGGATAAATTCCATTTTGTGCCTCAAACGCATCAAATCTCGATTGGTACCGAAAACACTGAATACGTCAGCTCACACTGCATTGATTCTTCATGACGTTTTCACCAAAAATGAAACCCATATAATTCCATAACCACCGTATTCTCACCGTGAGATCTCTGGCTATTCCCTAAACTCAAAAGACCACTCCGGGGACATGATTTTGAGTCGATTGAAGAGATTCAAAGCTAATCGCCGTGCGCTTTGAAGGCCATCCCTTCCGATGAATTTTTAGCATGCCTTAAGGATTGGAAAAGAAGTTAGCATAAGTGCATTGTGTCCGGAAGAGATTACTTTGAAGGCGATGAAATAAATTTGAAAGAATAAATAAAGAGTTTTTGAAAAAAAAAAATTGGCCTTACGTTTTGGGCACTGTAGTATTTCCTCTGCTAGATGCCCAACAATTATATCGGTTTTCAAATGTAGCCTTCTATATCAATTTATTATTTTACGAAAATTACAAACACAATTTTTCCTTCATGCAATGTAATCAGATATAAAAAATTAACAATGCTTTATTTAAATTTAAAATTGTAGCATTTTATTTTTCAATATTAAAACTAAAATAATTATTTAGATATATAATTAAAATATTTATTTTGATATATAATTAAAATAATCACTGTTTATTTATTAATTATTGTCGTCAAAAGAATATAAACAATTATAAATTATTAGGAAGTAATCCTCAGGAAAAAAAATTTTCAAACAGACCTATTCGTTACATATTTTAATATTATAATAAACATTAATTTTTGCTCAGTATTTTTCAAAAATAATAAAAAAATTTGTCTTTATAAAATAATTTCTCAATTAATTACAAGAACAAGACGTTTTTATGTACCTTTCATAGAAAAAAATTAATTATTCTTTTGCTAATTAACATCATAATCTCAAAAGCATGTTTTATGATCCATAATTATTTCCTTTACGGAAGATTGGAGAAGCATATCGACGACCTTCCGGCGAAGAAATAATTAAAAGCATCAAAAAGCCAAATACACTTTTCAAAAGACCATTAAAATTGACTTTTCATGGATTAAAATGACATTTTACGCATTTTATTATAACTATATTGGATGAAAAATTTAAAAAAAGCAACCCGGTTCATTCCAAAATGATTAACTTAATTGAAAAGGGTCATTTCAAGAGGCAATATTATTAAAGATAATTAATTTAATTAGAGAAAAATCTCGCGTCATTTTTTTTTTTTTTTTTTTTTTTTTTTTGTAGGTCCCTTTCACATTTACTGCATTTAAACGTAATTAACTGTTAATTAGTCATTTCGCAGCTGCTATAAAAAGAAGGATTTGTTATGTTGGAAGCACAGATGAATTACTTTTACTGCAAACCACACCATGCAGTTTGGATATCGTTGTTATGAGATGGTTGTGGTGTTCTTGGAACATTTAAAAGACAATTTATTTTTAAGAAATTGCTTTTTTCTACAGACTTATAAAAAGTATTATCATAATATATGACAAAAAAAAAAGCACATTTCAAATTAGGTATATACAGTAACAACTCGAAATTACGTAGTAGTGGTTCCAAAAGATTACTTAAGTCTAAGCTTGTGAAAATATTAACGTAACCCTTTTTTTTCTAATGCAGTAAGACAGTTATCTTTATGACATAAACAATGTTGTATTACTCATTTAGCACTACCTAAGGGGCACGCACATGTAGCTTGAAAAATATGCTAAGGATGCGAGTAACACTACTCCCACAACACTCATATTAGATCAGGACCTACCATTTAAAGTGGATTCCGAAACCACTACAAACATCCATGGTACCACGGGGACTCGAATTCGAAACCTGTGATACCGAAAGCCGGAGAGCTAACCACTCGGCCATCAGGCCATTATTAGCGTAATTGTTAATTTAACTATGTTGACGAGCTAGTATCAACTGACGAAACGATAAATTAACGATTACTTATAGCTATAACGGTTACTATAATCTTTTGATAATTAAAAATAAATGTTTTTTTTTTTTTTTTATTTTACTTAATTAATCAGTATATTCCTTTGTGATTAAACATTTCTAACAACAAATCATTTCTTAAAAATAATATCTCGTTTAAAATAAAATTTTAATATAAGAAACTAGATCAAAATATGCTTTTTTAATTATCTATTCCATTGCAATAAAATTCGAAGCTTTAATTTTCAGTAAATGAAAAAAAAAAAAAAATTGTAGTACAATTGTTGAATACAAAAAAAATAAAGCACAAAAATGTAGCATTGCTCGTAGTAGATCTCTCTATAAATATATTCTTTGTTAGAATTTAAATTAATGATGTTGGGTGTATAGTATTTATGTACATAACTTAACAAAAACATTAAATAATAAATGTTAAATTTAATGGTTAAAGTTAATCGTTATTTTATATTAGTATTAACAGTTAACCTTCGTTTGTTGGCATTAAATTGTTAATTTTTGTTAATACCATGAACGAACATTAATAGTTTTTCCATTTTTGTTTCTTCGTGATATAACTTTGCCAATAAATGCATAGTTTTTTTTTTAATTATGGTCTAAGACTACCGAAGAACACTTTAGAAGGAAGGCATTCTTTTAAATTGTTCTTTTGTTTCTTTGTTTTTCAAAACGCTTTGGAAGAAAACTTTTAATAAAGTTGCAATTCTTTATACAGTCAATCTAGTGTAAATTTTCCAGTTAATTTTTTCCCCCATCCTCTAAAATATTCCTCTGTTATTTTCATTTTGAAGATTAACACAATTCCTCAAAAATATCTAAAACTGTAATTTTTCATTCTTATGAGAAAATTTACCGTAGTAATAATTTTGTAAAAAATATATTTTTTTTAATAAAGAAGGAAAAAAAATTGATTCCTTTGAAGAATTCTGTTATAGCGACCTTTACATAAGAAAAAAAACGAAATTTTAAGCCAAATTTTAAAAATTAAATGGAAGATTCATAAAAATAATGAATAAAAGAGAGCAGTGGCAGAAAATTAAGAAAGTATGAAGACTAACTAAAATTAAATTTTTCTTTTAATATTTCAATATTAAAAGAATAGATAAATAAATCGAATCACAAGGTACTTTTAAAATGACATTATTTTCATCAATAAAGCCAAATAATAGCAGAAAATTTCAAAAGAAAATTAAAATTTAGAAACCATCAATTGAAATAATATAAATTTTGAAATTTAATTTAACACCAAATAGAATGTTAAATTATGTAATAAAAGGTTTATATTAGTTACAAATTTATTTATGATTCACAAACAGATGTTGAAACTGTAAATATAAAATTGAACGAAAATAATCAGTAATATACGACTGAGTTAATACTGCAATTAATTTTAAAATCTATGTATATGTATGTGTATGTGTGTGTTCATGTTGTTGCATCTCAAAAATCTGTAACATGTTGTAGCATCTCAAAATCTGTAACATGTTGTAGCATATCTAACACCTTAGTGACCTAATTTTTTTCAATTAATTCACTTAATTTATATATTCTGATGATATTCTGTTAATGTCTGTCGCTTTATTTTATTCTTATGATATTCTTTGATATTTTTTAAATTATAAAATTATGTCCAAACTAATTTGTAATTAAAAATATTAAGAATATCATGAGAATAAAATAAAAAATACCATTAGGATAAAATAAAATAATATTTTTGTAATAAAATAATAATATTAATTGGATAAAGTAAAAAATAAGAATGTCGTTAGAATAATTAATTGTACGTAATAACTTAATGGCAAAAATAATTTTCAAAATTTTTTTTTATATTTTGTCCCCATTTAATCACTGTTCTATTCGATTTCATAACATTAAATATAAATTTTTTTTTTATTATTACAAATTTTTTTAAAAATTTCGATTTTTAAATATAAAAGAAAAAAATATTTTCTCACTAATTTTACTGCCTGTAGATCACAAGACAAATTAAGAAATTCTAGGCAGATAATGATAAACGAGGTTGCCATTTTCTGCCGAATTGTTTATAAGAATCGTTCCTTTTTTTAATCATTGAAAAGGAAATAGGTATCAAAAAAGGATTCAAACCCACATAAAATTTCAGGTTGAGTTAGAAATTCTGTTCAAGTTATTAGAAATCATTTATTGCAAATATACTTTAAAATAAAATAAAATAATATCCCCAAAATGTATTGCCTTTTATATAAGAATTCATTCTCAAGAATACCATATTCAGAAAAAATTAAACAATTCAACAAACAATTCGTACTTTATTAGAATTTTAAAAAGAAGAAGAATAAAATTATCGTATGTTATTAATTTTCCTTATTTTGTTCTGGTTTTTAGTTAAACTACGATTTTGTGGAAGACACAGCATATACTTCAAATTACTTTTTACACAACTGAATTCTTCAATAGGTTTTTAATTCTTTTTCTTGCCAAATTCTAAAGAATTTTGAAATTCTTTGTCTTTCAGAAAAAAAAAAAAAGAATTGGATAAAGTAAAAAATAAGAAAGTCGTTAGAATAATTAAGTGTACGTAATGACTTAATGGTAAACATTTTCAAATTTCTTTTAAACTTTATCATCATTCAATCACAGTTCTATTGGATTTCATAATATTAAATGCAAAAACATTTATTTTTTATTTTTAAAAAAATTTTTTAAATGTAAAAAAAAATTTTTAAAAATTAAATAATTTATATATTTATTAATTTATTATAATAATTATTTATTAATTAATTTTCATTGTTTATTTCAATAGATTGTTTAGGAAGAGATAGATATAACGTCATATTTATTCTTAAATATCATAAGCATCTGAATTTGGTTTCAAGACTTTACTTCTTATCGCTTAACAGAGTGCTTAGAACTTAACGGAAAAAATTATTTTCGAAAATGAAATGAAATTTTATACTTCTATAAATAACTATCATGAAAATCATCCTTTATAAATCAAGTGTCATTTTAATAACTGTTAATAGAGAAAATGTTGCAATTTACCCAACATGGCAATAAGAAAATGATGCACATGTATGAAGGCAGAAGTTTTCAAAGTTCAGTTGCGAATAGTAAACAAGTTTTTAACAAACAATTTTTATCATCAGAAAAAAAAAGTTATTTTCTTCCTTTTATAACAGAATACAGTTCTCTTAACACCGAAATTCAAAGTTTATTTTTTATCCGGAGCGCGAATAAACACCAGCTCAGAATCTCCAGTTCAAAAAAACTAATTATTTTTAGAATTCCATCAATTTGTTATAAACATTTTCGTTATTAACATCAATTTGTTATAAATAATCTGTGAAGTAATATCTCGTGCATGTTTCAAAATGAAAATATAATTTTAATATTAAAATGAACATCTCATTAAATATAAAAAAATTTAATCCTTTAGTTATTAAAATAAAAATGTACAAAAAATTTTTTTATATTATACAAAAATTAAATATAATAATAAATTAAAAATCTTCGAATTTTTAAAATCCAAACAATTTTTTTATTGTCTTTGAAACGATTTATTGAACTATTAAAGTTTCTATAAATATCATTGTTTAAAAATCGTTTGCTTTACGAAAATAGTTATAAAAATTTAAATATGAAATCGTTTGGCAATAATAAAATAAAAAAATAAAAAATTTAAATCAATTCCTACTTTTTAATTTGAAATTTTCGTCTTACATCTGGCAACGTCTATTGGTAGATACATGCAACTTAAATCTAAAAACTAAAAAAATTAATTAATTTAATTTAATGAATTAATTAATATTTGAAAAAACTGTATTAACATCAAATGTCATCTACTACAAGTTCAAAAAAATGTGTTTGAACTTGAAGGAGGAATAAAAAGTATTTTATTAACGATTAAAAATTTGAACAAGGTATATACATATATGAAGAGTGGGAACTAATAGTAGGAATAGAAAAAGGGGAAAAGGTACGGCATCAAAAAAAAAAAAAAAAAAGTTCCAAAGTGTATTAAGAGATGGCGCTGTATGCTGCATAAAGAAAGTAAATTCGGCTGCCAGTGATATTTTGAATCGAAATTACAGCGTATTTGGCATGAGTCATTCAACAGTTAGTGGAAAGCATATCCACCACGGCAAGGTCATACCAAGTTGGATGGGAAAAATTGGTGGAACTTTTTTTTTAGAGCTTTTTTTTGATGATATACCATTTCTGCCTTCTTAAGTATCTTCAGTTCAAATTTGAACTGATTGTGACGAGTGGTTCTTATTTTACAGCATTTTAAATGTGGGACTTTAACTATAATCACCTTGTACTTTCGAAAGGTAAGTTTTACTGTCTGTAATAAGTGTGAGATATTTGATTTCGTTTACCCACTCAATTGTGTCTTCAAAGAGATAGAGATTATTAGAAATCTTGTGATCTGGTCTTTTTTTAATATTGCCGCCTTGAATTTATCTATGTTAATTGCAATTCTCCAGAAAAGTTAAAATATTTGTAAGTGCTCTTGTCATGAATCGCATGGTATAGAGTCTTGCGCTAAGGGAATGAAGTGGTCTATGAAAAGACTAGAGCACTTGATATATATATATTGCATTAGAGGGAAAATGTAGATAGAATTGTATGGAACAGTATAAATACTGTATTATAAATATATTGGTGTGTACCAATCAGAAATTAGAATACATTTAATCATTATTTGCATCTCAGCAACTCTAAATTTACGAACATCTTTACAACTACCAACTTTACAACTTTTATGTACAGTTATTCAATATTTTTCAAACACCCACACCTTTATAAGAACCTACAAGAAACTGCAACTTCAAATTGGAAATGGACATTTCATTCTACTACCGATCAACAGATGGCAGCACAAAACGTTAATTATTATCATTGAAACTATGAGCTTCGAAATGTTGAACTCGCGTGAAAAACTCATAGTACGTATTACTACTTTATAACTTATTTGGTTTTTATTATTGTGCTTCAGACGCCATGTATACTTTGTCCTTTTTGTGTTTCAATAAATGTAAACTTTGTCCGGATGCGAACGTTTTCAATGAACATTCCTCACCATTCCTCCATGCCAATTGATAGACCAGAAATAGTTTGGATTTCAAGTCGTCTGCTTCCACCCGCAAAAATTTTCTATCTTTTAATTATATTTTTCGACAAGTCTTCTTCTGTGATGAACATCGATGAGCCCCAAGTACCCTGGCACGCTCCGGGATTTGGTCTGAGTGGGGTGGGAAGGTGAAGTTAAAAAAAAATAAATAAATAAATAAAAAAAAGTAAATCATCCGTAGTCGAAATTCCATGTGTTAATTACTTTATTAATAATATTTACATTCCACTATTTTGGTATAAATACATAAAAAAAAGATCACATTAAAATTAAGAAATATCGCTTAAAAATAAAATTTTACTTTCAAAAATATTAAGTAAACAAATTAATTAAAATTCGACTTATAGTATTTTAAAAGACTCTACTAATGTTAAATGAAATGTTTTCATAATGTAAAAAAAAAAAAATTTTTCAAAAAAAAAAAGAAATAAAAAGAACCCAATTTTTGTCAAATTTATGTGAATATGTTTAAAAGATATTAATTACATAGCGTCATGAATAAAATAGTAATAACACACAAAATTTTTATATAATTGGTTTACCCTCAAGATAATATATATATATAATTATTATGAAACTTTTCGCAGGATATTCAAGAAAATGGGAATTTGGAACCCATTTCCAAAATTCCTTCATTGCAACGAGCTATAATTCGATGAACTGTAAGGTTACATTCTATAATAATACACCTTTCCATTTGTCACGATTTGTATTGATCCTTTTTTTACACGTTTTCGAACAGATGACTCTTCCATTTCTTTTTCTTGGAATATCTTAGAACCTTTTCACGAAGCTTGATGATTTTCGAGCTTTTCTTCTAATGTGTCATTTGCGTTTCTTGGTAACTAAGTCACTTTCACATTTTCTTTTCGCACACTTTTTTTAACTGGATTTAAATTTAATTAACACAATTCAATTTTATTGTAGTTTTACACATCGAAAACTATTGATTTGAATACAGTAAAGCTATAGTTGTAAATCATAGATGTTAATTTGATATTTAAAATCAGAAACATACAGACTTCGTAGCTTAAACATTAAGAGTTTGAATTGTAAGGTTTAACTATAATTAAATGGAAGCGAGAGGTCGCCACTGGGACCAGTGACTGGAACGATAACTGTGTGAACTGGTAAGGGAAAGCGGTTAGATTTTGAGACGACGAGGAAAACGCTAGGAGCGTCTGAACATGGTCAGGGATCGTATGTGATGTGTTCATGGTTTTTATTAAATAAAATTGCTATTGTAGAAGTGGCACAGGGTGCCTTGTATGTAAAGTATTGTAAATAAATGACTGTAAATAGAAAAATTTGAGTGTTTTTGTCCACCTGACACAATTAGTCTCTAACAAGTAGACAACAAAATATAATATCGAGTTTGCATTTTCACTGAATCTAGGTACTACAAACATAAAAAGGTTGAAATCTCATAATTTTAAATATTAAAGATTTCGAACTGTTCGAACCTGGACTATGCGAGATATTGCTGTATTCCGTTTCTCATACCTCTTATTAAAAATAAAATATTTATGCTGCCTTTGAAATAATACCTGAAATAAAATGGATGAAATATGGAAATCTTATAATTAATTTTTCAAAATATTTCAGTCAATCAGCGATAGTAGTAGTGAAAATATATATCAAAATAACACTACTTACTTTTCAACTAAACAAAAACCTTATTGTGCCTGGTCTAATCCGATAGCTTACCGAGCTAATTCCGATAGCTGAAGTTCTTCGTTTTTAATTTGTATTTTATAATTGTTTAAAAATTGTAATGGTTTGATCGCTGAATTTTATGTATTTGTGTGTTTTTTTTTTTAAATATATTTTTTTGTTTGTTTGAATTGTTTTATTATATAGGCTATAGTTTTGGTATATTACAAGGAATAATTGTTCTAAATAAGTATTTATCAATAAAGGAATTTAAAAAAAGTAACGTATTTTTTTATACGTTACTTTTTTTTAAATTCCTTTTATTGATAAATAATTAGAACAATTATTCCTTGCAATATACCAAGCGATCGTTTGCATTTTCACAGAATTTTCTCCAAATGAAATTTTAAGAAAATTAAAAATATTTGATTTTAAGTACTCAGGCAATGCCAATATTTTTATTATAGGTTTGGAGTAAAAAACACCACCATATTAACAAAGCTTTTTCGTTTTCACAATTCATATTGCTAAATCGAAAATTTATGCTGTTGCCAAATAAATTCCTTTAAATCATATGAATGAAATAAATAAAAATCTCCGAAAGTGAATGGTTCGCTTTCTTTGTAGGATTCGAGTTTCGCATAAATCTTAAAACCAAACTGGAATAAAAATTACCAACAATTGCAACATAAATATTATCTGACCGAATCACAAAATTATTCATAAAAAAAAAAAGGCAACACAAAAAAAATAATTTTAAAAAGCAAGACCATTTTTTTTATTCAGTCTCTCTTCTTCTGTTGTATCCTGCTGGGAGGTCATCTGCCACCATTTCGAGAAAGCCCTCCCCCAACGCCTACAGTCACCGAATGCCAGCCTTTCTTCTCAGAGATCTTTCAGGAAGGGGGATTCTAGTGACTCGGATTTTACTTTTTGTTTTTCGACCCTATATATCTGTGTATCCGATTCCACGGCACCTTTGTTCCTTTTCTGCCTATTTTTCGTTTCAAAGACTTATGTAGATTTAGACACTCAAAGTTGAAAAAAATAAAATATATAAAAGAAATAAAATTAAAAAAAAAAAAAAAAAAAAAAAACCTTGCCGTGTGATAGCATTCAAAGTGTTCCGTTTTTTAACGCGAATACTGAATCTATGTTTTTGTCAGCGTTTGTTGTCGCACTGGAAATAAGTAAAAACAGTTTTCTTTTTCATTTTTCTCTAAAAAGGGCCAAAAGGAAGAAACCTGAAAAATTCTGATAGTATTCACTAAAACAGATTTGACTCTCCATACAGATTTTAACTTCACTTGTAAAAATGAAACGTTTGAAATGCAATTTGGAACATTTGGATGCCTTTCTTATTTTATTGAATTAATTTATAATTTTCTCCCTGCTAAGCTCTGTATTGCACAAATTTTTAATTGAGAGAATCATTTAAGTATTTATGTACAAAACATTCATTAATGTCTGATGAGATGGAAATTCCAACAATATTTCTAATTATTATATACTGTTGTGTGGAATTCTAACTACCAGGTAATGCTCCATAGTTTTCTAGTGAATAAATATTTTACAGCAATATAAATATAAGATTCATGATTTTTAAAGTGTCTTCTTTTCTCTTTAAAAATTATTTTCGTTTTAAATGCTTTTTTTCTTTAAAGTTCTACGCATCAAATTTTTAAGGAAAATGTTAATAAGAAAAAGACTTATTTCAAAACTAGATTTTTTACTTCTGTGTTTTTAGGAGCTCATACAAAAATTTCGGTAATTATATTTTAAAGATCATGGTATTACATTTTTTTTTTTTTTTTTCATATAAACTAAGTTCATATACATATTTTGCGAAATTTTTGTAGGAAAAAAATCAACTTTGTTAATATTTTATCTATAAGTTAGAGTATAAAATTATGTTTTTAACAGTATTTTTGTAAATATTATCATTAAAATTAAAACAGAATGGAATCATGCAAGTCTTGTGCATGGCAGAAAATGAATATAATGTAAGTGAAAAAGTTTGGTGAGATAGTTAGAAAAATACATTTTTTTTTAATGAAATCAGTTATTTGTGGCTAATGAATAAAATTAGTGTAAATTCATTAAAAAAAAATTTCGTCATTTTAACTAATTTTTTAAATCATAGAAGTTATTTCTAGATGTTAGAAAATGCATGCTAAAAATTCTTACCAACAAGATGTTATAGGATTCCATATCGATTTAACAGATAGAAACAACTATGAATGAAAAATAAATAAATGAATAGAAAGAAATATCATCGGAATTTTTTTTGTAATTAAAGCGACTTAAAAAAATTTGTTTTTTGAAGCATACAATTAAAAATGAATATTTGTTGTTTCCATTTCGTAATACTTATGATTATTATACACATTAAAAAAACCTTATATAACCCCGATATCAGATGATAACAAATATAAAATTCAATGCCTAAAAAATAAAATCCTTAGGCCTCATTTCAAGTTATATATATATAGGAAAGAACACAAATATTTCTTTTGAGACAATAGAATTCCATAACTTAATTTTAATTTATTTGACTTTTCTTTTAAACTAACTTTTTCTTGCGAAGCACATAAATTTTCTTTCAAAAAATTAGGAAATATATATAAATTGCGTTTTTCTTTCATGTGAGATTTAAAATATCAAAGAGCAGGAAAAACACTTTATATTCATTTATGTATTGTAGAAAAATTATATAGACCTATAGAACTTCGCCAAGGGAATAATTAGAAATGAATATCAATATCAGTGTAATACACTATAGCATCATTAATCAACTGCTCAGAATTAATTCCATCTATAATTAAACTGTACTACTTTTGAACATAAAACAAAAGATCTTCTGAGCAATCTTTTCAAGAACTGGTGCTTCATAAACATTCTACACCATTGCTTATATAATCTGCAAATTTTCAACTCATTATTGTTAAAAAAAAAAATTTCCCCATAGTTTACAATTTCCACAAATTCTGCACACTTTGGGTTTTTACTCTAACATTTGTTCCAAAAGTAGTAAATCACTGTATCGATCTGTACTACTATGCCCAAAAATTAAGACGAATTTTTTTTTAATTCTTTATTTATTCTTCCAAATTTATTTCGTCGCCTTCAAAGTAATCCCCCCGGACACAATGCAATTATGCCAATATTTTTCAAATCCTCAATGCATGCTTAAAAGTCATCGACAAGGATGCCCTTCAAAGCGTGCTGCGATTCACGATGAATCTCTTCAATCGACTCAAAACGGTGCCCCCTTAGTGGTCTTTTGAGTTCCATTCATAGCCAGAAGTCGCGCGGTGTGAATACGGTGGTTGTGAAACGATATGGGTTGCATTTTTGCATCATGCAGAATCAATGCAGCGTGAGCTGGAGCATTCAGTGTTTTCGGTTCCAATCGAGTTTTGGCGCGTTTGAGGCCCAAAAGGAATTGACCGATCCTTTTGAAATTCCAACATCATCAGCAAGGTCTCTAATTGTAAATCGACGGTTTGCAAGCACCAAATCTTTAATTTTTTTGGACGTGAGCTCCGTCGGTAGAGGTTGATGGTCGACCAGAGGGCTCTTCGTCTTCAACGCATTCTCTGCCTTCTCTGAACTGTTTATACCACTTGTAAACATTTCTTTCCGATATCGAAATGCTCCCCGAATGCCTTCTGCAACATTCTATGCGTTTCCGCAAACAAAATTAAATACAAGTCATTTGTTCAATTAATTCAGACATTTCAAAAACCGCCAAAGCCAAGCGTAACTGAAACACTAATGAATATTTTGACGTCAAATTTCACACAAATGTCAAGGACAGTGCCAGCAATCTAAAAAAGAAAAAAAAAAATTGAAATTCCATATGCCCCAATCAACATAATTAATTAAAATTAATATCATTTTAAACAATCATTGTTATTACCTTAATACTTATTAAATGGCCGATAAGTGTGGAGGTGATATAATCAGAAAAAGTAAACAAAATGAACAAGGACATACAAATACTATCCTTTGCCATAATGAATACTTATTTTGATACTTTAACTGTTCTAATATAAGAAATATCACCTTGAAAAAAAATGGAGAAACAATGACATTATTCGTATATAAATTTAATTATGATCACACAATCAATAAAAATTGCAAAATACAAGTTAAAACTCATTATTAAAAGAATCAGTTTCCATACGTGATAGAAAAGGAAGGAAAAAAGTATTAACAGTTTTTAATCCAATTTTAAAGGAATGAGTCTCTAAAACATGTATAAGCACACAAAAAAATGTTATTTTAATAACAGAAAATAGTTTTACATTAATAAATATGCCTTTTTTTATCATAAAATTCCCGAAAAAATAATCAATATACGTCACCTTTATGATTTTTATTTTTCTTATTAGTTACTATACTTTTCTCATTAGGTACTTCATTCATTATTGCTATTGATTTCATTTGAATTCTAGCGAAGCATATCTTTTGTTGTCGATTGCAAAAATATCAGAAGCAGTTTGGTTTTTACAGCAATATAACAGGTGGGCTAAAAGGTTCATAGGCTGACACATAGATGGCGCTACTAGTATTAAATCCGTATAATTTTAGTTAGCCCTAACCTTCAAAAGACGCGTGTATAAATTTGACAGCTGTTGCACTATTAGTATGTGAGTTATAGCATTTTTAGCGAAGCAACTTTTGTTAGTTTGAAAAAATGGATAAAAAAAGGAATTTCGTGTGTTAATAAAGCATTGCTTTTGGCGAAAAAAAAAAAATACTATTGAAGACAAGGCTTGACTTGATAAACATTATTCGGACATTGCACCAGAAAAATCAACCGTAGAGAAGTGGTTTGCTAAATTTAAAAGAGGCGAAATGAGCACCGAGGACGATGCACGCAGTAGACGCCCCAAAGAGACTGTTACCGATGAAAACATCAAAAAGTCCCCAAAATAATTTCTGATAACCGTAAAAGTGAAGTTGATTGAGATAGCTGAGACCCTAAAGATATCAAAGGAACGAGTTGGACATATCGTGAATGAATATTTGGATAGGCGAAAGCTCTGTTCAAAGTGGGTGCCGCGCGAGCTCACAATCGACCAAAAACAACAGCGAATTGATGATTCTAAGCAGTGTTTGGAGCTGTTCAATCGTAATAAACCCGAATTTTTGTGTCGATATGTGACAATGGATGAAACATGGCTCCATCATTTCACACCGGTGTCCAATCGACAGTTAGTCGAGTGGGCTGCACATGATGAACACTAAAAATGCTATAACTTCACTAAAAATGCTATAACTCACATACTAATAGTGCAACAGCTGTCAAATTTATACACTTGTCTTTTGAAGGTTAGGGCTAACTAAAAATCATATGGATTTAATACTAGTAGAGCCATCTATGTGTCAGCCTACGAACTTTTCATTCCACCTGTTACATCTATTTTAACAACAATTACAAATAATATTGTTGAAAAATGAGTGCTGGGAAACGTAAACTGAAAACTTTGACTCTCGCTGAAAAGTTTGAAATGCTTGAAGCTGTGAATTGTTAAAAGAAGAAAGGCGTTGCTGAACAATTTGGCCTACCAATGAGTACTCTGTCAACAATAATAAAAAACGAATCGGACATCATGAAAAAATTGAAAACGGTCAAAGTTTGTCCTGCAAAAGACAACGAATTGCAGAATTTCCCGGCTTGGAGAAGTGCTTACTTAAATGGTTTAAGCAGTGTCGGAACCAAAACATCAGTGTTATTGGACCACTGTTACGAGAAAAAGCCGAAATATACTCTAACTCACTAGGACTGGCTAATTTCAGGGCGAGTAACGGATGGCTAGAAAAGTTCAAAGGAGACATGAACTTGTTTTCAAGAAAGTTTGTGGAGAAAGTGCAAGTGTCAACATTGAAACCTGTAAAAAATGGAAAATCGAATTGTAAGGCTTGTTACATGGTTATGAACCTGACAATATCTTCAATGCTGACGAAACGGAATTGTTTTTTTAAATGTCTTCCTGATAAGACTCTAACTTTTAAAAATGGTCGATGCCATGGTGGGAAGCATAGCAAGGAGCGTTTGACTATTTTGCTCGCAACAAACATGTCGGACACTGAAAAACTCTCACCATTAGTCATTAGAAAAGCTAAGAAACCTCGTTGTTTTTCAAGATGTAAATCGCTACATTTGAAATACGAAGCAAATATAAAAGCATGAATGACTCCTGGAATTTTCAAAAACTGGCTCATAAATATTGGCAAGAGAATGTCTAAAAAAAAGAAAAAATTCTATTATTCCTTGATAATTGTACGACACATAATGATATTCCACAAATGAAAACAGTTAAAATCCAATATCTGCCCGCCAATACCACATCAAAACTACAGTCTATGAATCAAGGCATAATTAAAAACTTCAAGTCATTATACCGGAAAGAAGTAGTCAGGAACATGTTGGATAATATGGAAGAAAAGAATTTTATTATAGATGTATTACAAGCCATGGGAATATCTGACAAAGCTTGGCGAAATGTAACAGCGAGTACTATAAAAAATTACTATGTACAATGTGGTTTTCCATTGTCATCAACAGAAGAAGCTGA
>BPLR01017033.1:0-45400 GCA_021605095.1 Caerostris extrusa | reverse complement strand
AAGGGATCAGTTATCTTCAAGAAAAAAAATAAACGATTATTTAATTGAAAATTTGATCTATTGGCAATTGTTTCCACATCTCCTTTATTTATTTATTTATGTTTTTGGTGATTTTTTTTAAATGATGCTAGTATCTCGGCTGCTTTTATTATTTAAATTAATAGACCTATTTAATCTACTTATTATTTTGAACATTAAGATATTTTTATACCACTAACAATTTAAGCCAGTGGTTCTCAAAAGGGATCAGTTATCTTCACAGAAAAAAAAAATTATTTAATTGAAAATTTGATCTATTGGCAATTGTTTCCACATCTTCCTTTTATTTATTTATTTATGTTTTTGGTGCGATTTTTTTTTAAATGATGCTATTACCTCGGATGCTTTATTATTTAAATTAATAGACCTATTTAATATACTTATTATTTTGAACATTAAGATATTTTTTATACCACTAACAATTTAAGCCAGTGGTTCTCAAAAAAGGGATCAGTTATCTTCAAGAAAAAATAAACGATTATTTAATTGAAAATTTGATCTATTGGCAATTGTTTCCACATCTCTCCTTTTATTTATTCATTTATTTATGTTTTGGTGCGATTTTCTTTTTTTTTTTAAATGATGCTAGTATCTCGGATGCTTATTTTTAAATTAGACCTATTTAATATACTTATTATTTTGAACATTAAGATATTTTTATACCACTAACAATTTAAGCCAGTGGTTCGCAAAAGGGGTCAGTTATCTTCAAGAAAAAAAAAACGATTATTTAATTGAAAATTTGATCTATTGGCAATTGTTTCCACATCTCTCCTTTTATTTATTTATGTTTTTGGTGCGATTTTCTTTTTAAATGATGCTAGTACCTCGATGCTTTATTATTTAAATTAATAGACCTATTTAATCTACTTATTATTTTGAACATTAAGATATTTTTATACCACTAACAATTTAAGCTAGTTTCTCAAAAGGGATCAGTTATCTTCAAGAAAAAATAAACGATTATTTAATTGAAAATTTGATCTATTGGCAATTGTTTCCATATCTCTCCTTTTATTTATTATTTATTTATGTTTTTGGTGCGATTTTCTTTTTAAATGATGCTGGTACCTCGGATGCTTTATTATTTAAAATAATAGACCTATTTAATCTACTTATTTTTACCACTAAGAATTTTTATATCACGAACAGTTTAAGCCAGTGGTTCTCAAAAATTGTATCCGTGATTGGAAATTTGCCCCATTGTTTATAGTTTCCACTTCTCTTTTTTTTTTTTCCTTCATGTGTTTTTTTTTTTTCTAAAATGATGATACCTTGGAGCTTTGTTACTTAAATGTATCCGTGATTGTTGAGCCTGCTTAATCTACTTTTTTATTTTGAGTAATTATTGAATTTTTTTTTCAGTTTGAGTTTAATAATAGAATATTTTGTGAGTGTAATAACTACATTAAATGAGAAAATTATGATCATTGGGCTATGACGAATAACAAACTAAACTGATGTTAAATTTTGTTATTTTTGTTATTATATAGCATTGTGGTAAAGCTTTTATTTAAAATTTTTATATATATATAAAAAAAACAGTTGATTTATCTTATTTTAATCTTAAATTTAAAACTGTTAATATATTTAATATTTTTTCTCATTTTCTAGCTTTAATTTCTATATTTCTCAAAAATTAAATAAGTAAAGATTTAAAAAATTTTATTAGCTGCACAATAGCCCACATATTAATTGTAGTAAATTTAAATTTTAAATACACCATGCTCACGAAAAATTTAAAAAATCAACAATAAATTTTTAATTTTTTAAAAACTGAGTCTATTCACATAACTTATTATTTTTATCAAATTCCTTCGAAACCCGTAACACGAGTTATGTATGAAAAAAAAAAAAAAAAAAAAGTTAATGCACGGATATATTTGGCAAAATTTCGTGAAAGACTTTTTGGTCCTGCTGACTAAAGTAGAAGCGAAAACATTGTTACTAAACAGCCTGAAAACAGTTCGAAATTCGAGCCAATAGAACAGTCGGAGGAATCTTTTTTATCTTGACTTCTTCACAAGTGAGCGGTAGCTTTGTCATCATCACCTATCGGCAGCTGAATACATGTTTTTGATACACCGGGCTTTGAGCTGAAATTTCGTCCCATTGTGTACTTTTCCGAAGTCATGCCGATTTTCGTTTAACACCCTTTGTTGTCAGTAAATATCGTTTGCAACACCAAAAGATATCCCTAGTCACGATTTTCGACCTCCCACCAGCAGAAGGGACCACCAGGGTTAATGTCTATTTAGGGCAGCTTTCAACAATATTTAAATTTTAGTTGGTTGTTTGTTTATTGATAACATTGATATTAAACAATGACAACTGCGTTATCTTTAGATAGTAAAAAGATCTAAAAATGCTTAAATAGATTGTTGAAAACAATTGTGTTTTTCAATATTGAAAAAGACTTAGATCAATAAATTAAAGATAATAATAAACATTTTATTAGGTAGTATAACATCTTGTTACTTTTGATTTGACATTTAGAAAGGAAGGCTTCAACATAATACAATTCAATAATAATAATAATAATAATAATAAAAAGCAAAATACAGATTCTTTTTGCATTAAATTGGACATCAATAAAAACTAAAGGAATGGAGGATGATTTATTGATGTGCATTTGAATTAAATAGATGATATTGATGTTCCTTATTAATGTCTCGATATTGAAGTGACTTAAATCAATAAATAAAATAAAATAAATATTTTATTTAATTAAAACATCTTATATTCTTGGTTTGGGATTTAGGACGGAATGTACATAATAATACAAATGGTTTTGCATTGAATTGGACATCAGTAAAAAATCATTTCATACCGAATGAACAGTTTATGATTGACTGATGAGTATTAGAATTAAAATGGATCATATTGATGTTAATATGCCGATATTGAAAAATCAATATCGTCAATAAATCAATAAATAATATCGATAAATCAATAAGTAAATTAATGATAATAAATATTTTATTTAACTGTAGAATCTTGATATATATGATTTGTATTTTGAGATGGAAGATTCATTGTAACACAATTCAATAATAATAAAAAAATAAAAAATGGCAGATTCAGATTCTTTTTGCATTGAATCGGTCATCAATAAAAACCAATTGATGGATCATGAGTTATTGATGTGCATTTGAATTAAAATGGATATATTGATGTTCAATGATAACGTCTCGATATTCAAAAGACTTAAATCAATAAAAAAGATAATAATAAATATTTTATTTAATTGTAACATCTTGATATTTTTGTTTGAGATTGTAAATACAAATGGTTTTGCATTGAATTGGACATCAATACATTTTATACGAATGAATTATGATTGATTGACAAATGGCTCAATCAATTCAGATTTTATTATCATTGGCTCAGTCAGACAGGAATCAGATTTCGTTATAAAAGTGTCACTTTATAAATTAATTTGTATGAAAATAAATAATTAAACAAGATAGTAACTTATTGATCCTTATTCTAAGAATCCATATTTCCGATTTTAGTAAAAATATAAATAAATAATCATTTTTTTTTAATTTTTTAAGATCTTTAATAACCTACATCTATAGGAAACATACAATATGTTAAGTGAGGAAAAAAGTGTTTTCAAAAATACTACTATCATCGTCATCAATAGTACGGCAGCCCAGAGTGAGCCAGGGTTTTCTTTGAAGAGATTTCCTTTCCCTCTGGGTGACAAGGGCCTCCAATTCTTAACCTTTAGTACAGTAAAATCTTTTCAACTGTGTCTACCCATCGCAACTTGGGGGTCCTCTTTTTTGTCCTGTGGCTTTGCCAAAACGGTCCTTTACAGGGTTTAAATCATTCGTTCTAAATGCATGAACAGCTCAGTTTAATCTATTGATCTTAATAAATTTTAAAATATCTAGACAGCTTTTATAGCATTTATAAATTTCTGCGTCGTACCGTCTTTCTCCAACAATCACTTTCCCTAACATCGTCAAGAATAACCCTTAAAATCATCCGCTCAAATATACCCAAATGGGCCTCATCAGATCTTGCCAAAGTAAAATAAAACCTAATGTATGAGTTTAAAATAAGTAGATGTGGATTTCCTGTATAGGCATGACAGTAAAAGAAACCCCCACCAGAGTTAGTTATTTTGCTCGTGGAATCGATTATACGAACTTTTACAACCAACCACTAATCTTGTTTTGTATGGATTTAACAGGATTAGATAAAATATTACAGTAGAAACGTCAAAGTGCAATACGACTTGTTACAAAGTCCATAACGACAATGTGTGTGGCATTAGTTCACGGTGTCTATTTCAATTCTAAGAGTGTATTGATTCTTACAGCCTGCTATGGGAGTGAACTTGCGATTTCTAAGGTCACAAAAAGAAAAAAAAAAAGAAAAGTTCTTGAAAGAGAGGCGGTTCGGTTCTATTAGGGGGTAGGGCAATCATTCACCCCCAAGGCTTGGGAAGTCTTTGAATTGCTGAAAGAACAGTTTGTCGCTCAGAGGTGACTATGGACCCTCAAATAAGAGTTCGTCTTTGTCACTTTTATATTGAGATTTGCCGAAAGGTATCGTTAAAAGGACATCAATCACAGATCGAAAGATTTGGGTATTCGGTTTGCAGTGGTTCAAAAACTTTTTATCCTTGTGCTTACTCGCCCAGAAACATGGGAGAATTTTTGCATTGGCCATCTATTTCTGTATAATTTTTTCATTACCAATTGTAATAATAATCGATGTTTTATTCAATTAACTTCCTACAATAATGTAACAATCGATGTTTTATTTATTCATTTCCTACCTAGATTTCCCTACCTATTACAGACGTACGTAAAAACGTTGGGTAAATTTCATTAAAAAAATATTCAGAATGAATTAAAGATTTGAGATGTTAACTAATTCGCATTAAATGATATAAATTGATAAATAAAAGAATCATTTTATCCAAAAATCATAAGTATTGTTTTTGCGGAGCCGGGGTTTCGTCTCTTTGATCATTTTTTCGTGTCCTTGACCACTTTTTCATTTCCTTGACCACTTTCAACGTATTTTTGGTTTATCAATTTATTTTTTAAAAATTTATTTCATGACTAAACTTATTGGTTTAATTATTAATTATTGGTTAATTATGCGTATGTATTTAAGATGTATTTACGTTTTATTTTAAGATATACATATGTTTGATATGACATGATATTATGAATTTCTTGCATTAGAGACGATCAAAAACTAATTTTTAGTTACAGTTACTAAAATATTTGATTTCGACTCGCGAATTTGTAGTAATCAATAACATAATTCTTCCACCACATGTATTAGTTAATAAAAGAAAACTAGATCTTGAAGTTTAAATTGAAAATTACATACCATTTCACAGAGTGATTTTCAAATTTATACTTTTTGCTTGTTATTTTCGAAATAATAGAAAAATAACTATTCCGTCGGTTTGTAAAGGAAAATAACATACTATTTTTCAACAAATTTACATCCAAACTTATATATTTGGATAAACCTTATGCATTTAATGTCTGCCTGTATATCAGAATTGCATTGACTTGTAAAGACTGCAGGCCATATAAAGTGACTAACGAGGATACAGAAAACAAATTTGTTGAAAATATTTTTTTTTTTTTAGAATTTATTTATATTCTATATAAACTATGTAATGGAAAATAAATAATGCATTTTATTATCTTACATCTACGGATTACTCAACTGCGTACCAAATGTAAGTCTACTTTATTGCATGTAATTTTCCTTTTTTTTTTTTTTTTTTTTTTTTTTTCTTTTGTCGTAGTTCATATGTTTAACAGCAGATGTGTATATTATATTACAATATATCTATAATTAATTCTGTCTTAAAGCAATTATAGAATTTAAAAATCCTTTACTCAAAAAAATTTAATATAACTTTAAAAGTGAAGTTGTTTTAGGAAAAAGTAAATAAAAGTGAGTTAAGTGTTTGATGGGAGACATCACGTTGTTTTAATGAACGTTTTTAGAATTTGAAACAATTTTTGTAGTAAAAAAACGGGAAAAGGAGTTATCTTATTTTTTATTTATTTATTTGTTATTTGTATCAATTGATAGGGAAATTTGACATGCGAATAGGGAAAATTCCCCACTAAATAAAATAAATAAATAAAATAAAGTAGTAGGTAGGCCTCAAGACTGCCACCCTAGAAGAAGTACAGCGCAATCACGCACTTCTGTTGAGAAACGCTTAATTTATTGTCTCATCCCGAGAGGAAATATATTTACTGCATTAGTTGGACTACAAACTCTCACCCGGAGAAAAATTATATTTCACTCATCCTGGGCGTATGTGATTGTCGGGATTTCGGTTTAGAAGTGGAATCCTTCTACGAATCTATAATTATAAGTTTTTAAATGTATTAATATCTTATGCCTCTAATTGTATGTGTGTGTGGTGTTTTATGCTGTGTCAATGAAACTGTGGGTTCACCAACCTGTGCCTCAAATATCTCAACCCAACCACCCCCTGTTACCATCTGGTTGCCCAACCTGCAAACTATAATATTCAGATTAAAATTATTCTTTTTATAGTACTTATGTGGTTCGGTGGTTTAGAGATTCTCGCTTAGGATCGCCGTGTGGTGACCTAAGTAGAAAAGTCCCAAAAGGTAGCATATGCGTATCGTACAAGGTGTATATAGGTGCCAAGTGCCCGGTGGTATAGCTGGGTACCCTGTGCCTTGGACTTATATCAGGGTCCACCAGGTTGGGCGTGGGGCATCCTGTGAAAATTGACAACTCCATCCCTTAAAAAATTATCACCGTTAAGAAATCCAATGGAGAAAGTAACCGGCAGACCCTACGGATACGGATCGGATAAGGAATAATTAGAGGACCTTTGTCACCCAGAGGAATGCATGGAAATCTCTTCAAAGGAATGGATCACTGTGGGCTGACGTGCTACCGATAATGATGATAGTACAGAAAGGACCAGTTAGCACTGTAAATGTGTTAGTGTGTGGCATCAATTCGTAATCATCTCCTTTTCAATATTGATTATGCAGCTTCTGTAGGTAGTGAACTAGCGATCTCAGATATATGGGTCTTTTATTGAAGTCCATTCAAAAGCACCGTGAGGGGCGGTTTGGTTTCTATTAGGGGCAGGGCAATCCTTCATTCAGGTCTTTGGAATAGCAGTTTCGTCCCTCAAAGGGGATTGCAATCTTCAAAGAAGAGTCCGTCAAGCAATCGTCTTGTGTCACTTTTTATTGAGATTTCAGAAAAGTATCGTTAAAAGGGAATCAATCACGCAAGAAAAGATTTGGGGCATTCTTATCCCATAGCATAAGAAAAGTGCTGTACTTTCTTGCAGAAAGGTTTTCAAAAGAGTCAATTTGAACGAAGTTTTACTATGACTGTTTTTATAAATGTATTAACTATAGACGACGCAACAAGTGCTGACGTCTTATGTGACGTAACCGAACTGAAAGAATAACTGTAAACGCTACCGGGCAAAAATAATAGAAAAAAAGCAATGTAAACAATGTAAGTTTGACGACCAGAGGGTGGCTCTTAAAAGAAATGTTTGTTGATAGTAAAATAAAGTATATTATTAATTTTAAAATGTTTAGAATTTAGTGCAGATTACAGATAGATACAGATTTATCACCGATAGAGTTATAAAAGGGGCCTGATGGTAGAGTGATTAACGGCCGGTGCCACAGGTTTCGGGTTCAGTGCTGGGGTGTGCCATGGAGGCTTGTAGTAGTTCTGAATCTGCTTCAAACTGTAGGCCTCGTCTACTACTACTATTAGTAGTAGTCTACAGCACACCACATCACTGTGCCAACGCTGAGTTGCCCCTTTACAGTTTGGGATTGATGTAGGTGAGAAATCTGATTGGGCCCTCTAACCCTTTACTGTCATATGAGACCGAGACCTACGGCATAAAGTGAATTCCGAACTACTACAAACATCCATGTCACAGCCGCGATTCGAACCTGAAACCTTTAGTACCTAGCTCCAGCCAATCGGCCATCAGGCCCCTCAGTAATCTAATATGTCTGCAGAGTGCAGGGCCGACAACCCTACTCCTAAAATGAAAACATCTCCTGTCAGACAGATTCGAGACAGGAAATCTATATTGTTATAAAAGAATATTATTCCTTTACTAATAAAAGCCATATTTAGTCCTATCAGTGACTTAAATCATACTAATTACTAATCATAAATTATATAATTTTTTTTTTTATATTGCTTACTGATTTTAACTATTAATTATTAATAGATACAACAACTTAAATACATGCATTTTTTATAATTCTCAGAAATAAATATTTATAGATAAAAATTTTTACACAAAATATATGATTATTTATTAAATAAATAATGTTGTATACTATTTTTTTTAAAAATTCAAGGAATAATATTTATGTATAAAAAAAAAACCTTTCTTGTAAAAAATTAATATGTTTTGTAATTGTATCAGTTATACAGTTAATAAATAAAACTTTTAAATAAATAATAATAAATGTTACTTAAAAACATTTCTCCAAAAAATATTTGCATGTCATATATTTTAATGCCTTTAAAATTGAAATATTTTGTAAACATTTAATGAGAAAAGTAACGGTTAATCCTGATAAAAAAATTATAAATATTCATCACTACTTATATATGTTATTAATTTTTGTTTAGTTATTAATAAATTATCATAATTTTTTATTCATTTTCACTTTATCATATTAACATGACTTAAAAAAAAAAAAAAAATAACAAATAAATAAACACACACAAAGATATTAACTAAAGAGTCTTAAAGATCTTTTACTCAATTCCTTAATAACTTTCATTAAAAAAAACAGAAGAAAAAAGGAATCCGTTATCTTTCAATGAAAAGGCATAAAAACATCATAAAATAATAAATAGAAAATAAATAAATTAAGATTATAAAATAAAAATTCAACAGGAACTGTAGCTTTAAAGCGTAATAGATTGTTTTTCGATTAAAAAGCCTTTTGCCAGTTATTATAAATTTATAAATACATTTTTTGGCTTCATTCATATTTCTTCTTCGCCATTAAATCTGAAGGTAAAAATTTATTTTACTTTATTTTTTTCTTTTATTTTATTTTATTTATTTTTTTTTTATTTTTTTTTCTCCTTTTAAATTAGATACACCTTATGATTTAGGAAGATTTAAAAGCTACAGAAATATATTTTTTATTAAAAATATATATATTTCCCTCATTTCATTTTATCCACTTGGATAGCCAGAAATTTAATTATGGCTTTATTATTTTTTTTAAAGAAACAAAATGCAATTCTGTAATTGAAATAATTTTGAGTTCAATTTAAAGCCATTTTCGGTTTTATACGTATTATATTATTGAAATGTGGAAAGATTTTCAAATTCGGTTTCTATGCTTATAATTGAATAAAAGCATTTTTTAAAGACTAGTTTCATTATTAATGTAGTTTATTTTATTGGAAAGTTTTATTTTTTAAATATTCTTTATTATTATTTTCGAAAGTGTAACCATTTTTTATTTTGACAATATCTGTTAACTACTTTTATTATGAATAGTATTTGGAAGCTAGTAATTCGATTTCAAGCTTTACACAAATGTTTTTTTTTATTTCTATTTTAGGAGAGGATTTTCATTTTTAAGCATTCTTATCTTCTTCATTGGCGCAATTTCGAGACAGCATATGTATGTTTTCTTTTTACAGAGTAGGGTTGTCGGCCCTATAGTCATATTAGAACGAGACGTACTGTTTAAAGGGGATTCGAACCCCTACAAGCATCCATGGTACCGCTGGGACTCGAACCGGAAACCCTGTGGCACCGAGTACCAGAGTACTAGACACACAGGCATTAGGCCCTTATATAATAACTATTAACTAATTATACTTATTATACAAAAATATTATTCGTTTATTAACTAATTATTCTTCTTATTTAAAAATATTATTCCTTTATTAACAAAAACCAATTGCGACTAATCCTAAGTCCTATTTGTGACTTAAATACTACTACTTACTAATCATAAATTATATCATTTTATTTTACTGCTTACTGATTTTAATTATTAATCATTAATTGATACAACTATTTAAAAATAAATTTTCTATAAATCTCACAAAGAAATATTTATGCATAAAATTTATTTGCATAAAATATTTGCATAACTATTTATTAAATAAAAAAAGATGTATATTATTTTTTAAAAATTCAAGGAATAATATTTATATATAAAACATTTTTCTTGTAAAAAAATTAATATTAGTTATTGTATCAATTATACAATTAATAAATATAACTATTTAAATAAATAATGATTCTTAAAAATATTTCAAAAAGATATCTTTCCATGAATTAAAAAAAACTGTAATCTCAAAATATTTGCATGCTATACAATTTAGTGCCTGTAAAATGTGAAATATTTTATAAACATTTCCTTGAGAAAAGTAATGGTTAATTCTGCTTAAAAAAATTATAATTCTTCATCATTATTTATATGTGTTATTAATTTTTGTTTATTTATTAATAAATTATCATGTTTTTTATTCTCTATTACTTTATCATATTAACTTGACTTAAAAAAACAACAACACAATCACAAAGCCATTAACTAAAGGATCTTAAAAATATCTTTTACTGAACTCCTTAATCACTTTCATTAAAAAAAAAAAAATGCCATCCGTTATCTTTTAATGAAAAAGGCATAAAAACTTCATAAAATAAAAAATAAAAATAAATTAGGATTATAAAATAAAAATTCAACAGGAACCGAAGCTTTAAAGCGTAATAGATTAAGTGTTTTCGATTAAAAAAAGCCTTTTTGCCAGTTATTATAAATTTATAAATACATTTTTTTGGCTTCATTCATATTTCTTCTTCGTCAGTTTCTTGCCATTAAATTTGAAGGAAAAATTTTATTTTTTTTTCTGTTTATTTTATTTTTTTATTTAGTTTTTCTTTTTTTTTCCATCGCAGTTTATATTAAATGCACCTTATGATTTAGAAAATTAAAACGGTACCGAAATATATTTTTTATTAAAATATATATATATATATATATATTTCCCTCATTTCATTTTAATCCACTTTGATGCCAAGAAATTTAATTATGATTTTATTCTTTTTTCAAAGAAACAAAACGCAATTCAGTAATTGAAATAATTTTGAGTTCAATTCAAAGCCATTTTCGGTGTTATATGTGTTATATCATTGAAATGTGGAATATTTTCTACTTCGTTTTCTTTGCCCATAATAGAATAAAAGCATTTTTTAATGCCTGTTTTCATAATTGTAGATGGATTTATTGGAATGTTTTATTTTTAAATAATCTTTATTCTCATTTTCGATAGTGTGACAATTTTTTATTTTAATAATAGCTGTTAATTATTTTTTATTAAGAATAGTATTTGAAAATTAGTAATTCCATTTCATACTTTATATAAAAAGTTTTTTTTCTTTCTATTTGATGCGAGAGTTTTCATTTTTAATCTTTTGTATCTTCTTCATTGGAGCAACAGCTCAATGGTCGAACAGCCATCTGACTACTGGTAGAATTCGAGATAGGAGATGTCTCACTTACGGGTAAGTTTGTCAGCCCACGTCCTACAGTCAGGACCTACGGTTGACCTTTGATTTCAACCACTTTAAATATCCATAGTACTGCTTTAGGACTGAATTCGAAACCTATGGCACTGGCGCCAGCCGCTGGTCGGCCGTTAGGCCCATATATTATAGATTATTAACAAATATGTTATAATAAATTTTTCATTAATAATGTTATCAGCCTGTAAATAAAAAATCATATAATCAGATACCATAATCATTTAATAATCATTTCGAAAACTATAACTGATTTTTATTAATCGGGATTAACCCTAGATACAACGATTTAAAAAGAATTTGGTTTTTATAAATCTCAAATTACACTTATTATGCAAAATTTAGGTTATTTAATAGCAATTATACTTGTTATAACGTGGATTCCGGAACCCCCTAAAGCCATATTTAGTCCTCTTTGTGATTTAAATACTCCTACCTGGAGCCTATTCAGCGATAATTTTCAAATCATACTGCTTACTGATTTTAATTATTAAACAGAAATAATACAACTATAGATATAATATTTCATAAATTATTTATTAACTAATTTTGCTTTTTTAAAAAATATTATTCCTTTACTAAAAAAACCATATTTAGTCTAATCTTCTTAAAAATATTAAATACTAATTTGAATTAAATAATTTTATCATATTGTGCACAATTTTAATTTTATTGAATATAATAGATACAGCTATTTAAATAAATATATTTTTATAAATCTTTCAAATAATCCAAGCCTCTGCCAGGATTCGAACCTAAAGCCATTTTTTACCAACCATATTTATATTAAATTAAATAAATAATGTTGAATATTATTATGTTAAAATAATTCATGGAATAATATTTGTGTTTAAAAAATTTTTCTTGTAAAAATTAGTATGTTCAGTAATTGTATCAATTATACATTTAATAAATAACTACTTAAATAAATAATGATAAATGTTACTTAAAAACATTCAAAAGAGATCTTTCCATGAATAAAAATAACTTTTCTCCTAAAATATTTGCATGTCATACAGTTTAATGTCTTTTAAAAAATGAAATATTTTGTAAACATTTACTTGAGAAAAGTAATGGCTAATCCTGATTGAAAAAAAATAAATTAAAAATTATAATTCTTCATCACTACTTATATGTGTTATTAATTTGTGTTTCGTTATTAATAAATTATCATAATTTTTTATTCACTTTTACTTTATCATATTAACTTGACTTAAAAAAAAGCAACAATGCCATTAACTAAAGGGTCTTAAAAATATCTTTTACTCAATTCCTTAATCATTTTCATTAAAAAAAATACAATCCGTTATCTTTTATTTGAAAAAGGAATAAAAACATCGTAAAATAAATAAAATAAATAAATTAGGATTATAAAATAAAAATTCAACAGGAACCGAAGCTTTAAAGCGTAATAGATTAAGTGTTTTCGATTAAAAAGCCTTTTTGCCAGTTATTATAAATTTATAAATACATTTTTTGGCTTCATTCATATTTCTTCTTCGTCATTACTCTTGCCATTAAATCTGAAGGTAAAAATTTATTTTACTTTATTTTTTTCACTTTATTTATTTTATTAATTTTTCTGTCCATCGCATTTTAAATTAGATGCATTTTGAGATTTAAGAAGATTAAAACGCTACCGAAATATATTTTTTATTAAATATTTATTTCCCAAATTTCATTTTAATCCACTTGGATGGCAAGAAATTTAATTATGACTTTATTATTTTTTAAAGAAACAAAATGCAATTCAGATAATTGAAATAATTTTGAGTTCAATTGAAAGCCATTTTTGGTGTTATATGTATTATGTCATTGAAAGATGATAAGATTTTCAAATTCGATTTCTTCTTTGCCTATAATTGATAAAAGCATTTTTTTATTGTCTAGTTTCATTATTAATGTAGGTGGATTTATTGAAATGTTTTATTTTCAACAGTGCAACAATTTTTTATTTTAATAATAGCTGTTAACTATTTTTTGTTACAAATAGCATTGGAAAATTGGTAATTCCATTTTGCGCTTTACATGACAGTTGTTTTTCTTTCTATTTGATGAAGATTTTCATTTTTAAACTTCTCCACCTTCTTCATTGGTGCAACAGCCCCATGGGGGCCAAGGCCGTCTACTGGCAAATTTTGAGACAGGAAATGTTTCATTTTTACGGGGTAGTGTTGCTAGCACAACGCCGTACAGTCATATTAGACAGGGTCCTACAGTTTCGATTACGAAGCACTACAAACTACCAGTAAGTAAAAGTCTGACTTGGCTCCATGATGCTGACTTTTTTACGGGGTAGAGCTGCCAGCCCTACGCCCAACAGTCACATGAGATCCTTATTCATATTAGCCCAACAGTCATATTAGACCTATACTCATATTAGCCCAACCTTACCAGCAGTCATTTTATATGGGCATATGTGATTTTATATGCGACCCGCGGAGTTATGATGTATTTCCAAAAGGGTCTGCAAGATCATTTGGATTGACCACCCTATTAGACTGGGAACTACGGCTTAAAGTTGATTACGAACCACTACAAACATCCATTGCACCGCCGGAACTCAAACCCGAAAATTATGACACAGAGTGCGAGTCACTCGGCCATTCAGGTTCAGTTAACTCGTAATGTTTCGAACAGATACAGTTGGGACATACGAGTATATTCAGAATATATTAAGTTGCTGAAATTGTTATTATTTATTAGAGTCCCGGTGTGAACTTATAGGCCAAATAGAATTGTCGCAGCGAAGCTCATTAAACCAGACCACCTGGAAATGATTTCCGTGCTCGAAACCTCATTCGTTCACTGGCTGATTCGAAGAGGATCTTTAGAAACACGTCGTTCCAATATTCCAATATCACGCAGCCCCCTTCCACAAAAAGCAATTGTTGGCCAGAGTGTTATCCCGGCCACCAAAACACTCCAAGATCCACCATCCCCCCCGCTACATAACAAAAACCCTAACACAGAAAACTCACCTTACTTATTTACAATGCACTATTGTAAAATCACTTGAAGAGCACCTATATCAATGGAATGCTGCTTTATTCCTACCCAACTTTCTTACTTCTGCCTTGAGAAGTTTTTTTTTTTTTTTTTTTTGAGGGGGGATGGGGGAGTGAATAAGATGAATAAGGGAATGAGTGTGAATTTAGAGGGGGCAGGCAGAAAAAGTTTTCAGCAATAGAGGAAGGAGGAAGTTGAATTTTAAAAGATTTTTTTTTGGGGTTGTTTGGCTGTTGTGCCCCAGGTTCGAGTGGATTCGTCTTACAACCGCACCTGGGATTCGTCTTCGGAATGTAATATAAATAAACGTAATAAAATGAAGTAAATAAAGATGACAAGTTGTCGATGCTTTGTGTATAGGATGGATTGAAGAAAATATTTCCCAGTTTTAAACTTATATTGCGCAAGTCATTTTATGAAAATTGTATACTGCATCGCAATGGCAAAATTATTTCCTTTTATGTAATGGTATAATATTTTTTGGTTTTATGAGCAATAGTTAGAAATGATTCTACTTCTTCATTTGGCGGTCTCATGGCCAATTGGCAACCTACAGTTTAAAACGGATTCCGAACCACTCACAAGCATCCATGCCCCCGGCAGGACTCGAACCTGAAGCCTGAGATACGAAATGCCAGAGAGCTAAATTAAAAATAAACATGTGGTCACTAGTCGGCAAAAGAATTAAAGTGCATATCGTACCTGAATAGCGAATGGATCTGGGCTTTGATTCGAAATTTCGACCTTTATAAAAAATAAATAAATAAAACTACCAAATCAATTTAATTTCTTTCTTCTTCTTTCTTAATTTCTTTAATTTTTTTTTTAAGTACTAAGTACATATTTGTATTTTTTATAATTAAAAATGAAACTATCCCAATTTTGTATCAATAAGAGGAAGAGAGAGGACATCTGCTTTTTTCGTCTTTCTTATTGTAGGTTAATACGGAGATTTTTGGCCGCTACTAGCTCTTTCATTGTAAAATGTTGAAACATAGCGGTGGTCTCATGCCCTTTGAGTTAGTAAGCAAAATAGATAATTAAATGCCCTTTTTTTTTAAAAGGAATTATTTATTTAATAAAATTATAAAATGAAAAATATCTTTTTTTCGTCCTTTGGAACTTTTTTAAGTATAACTAACTATCGATAATCTAACACATCTCATAAATCCTGTCAAAATTAATAAGGAAACCAGATAAGAAGAACCAGATTACTTCTGAACCAAATCAATCTGCACAGAACAATTTTTGTCCAAATGACGACGGCATCACTTATATCAAGGCATGAGATGTTTTCTTTTTACGAGGTTAGATTGTCAGCCCTAGGCCCAACAGTCATATAAGACCGAGACCAACGGTTTAAAGTGGATTCCGAACCACTACAAACATCCATAGCACCCCCGGGATTCGAATCCGAAACCTGTGGCACTCAGAGCTAGTTGCTCGGCCATTAGGCCCCTATTGGGCTATTATCAAATCAAAATTTCTAAACATAGTCTTCTGACTTACATTGATTATTGATATTAAAAGTTACTTACAAGTAATCAACTTTTAAATCAAGAAATTAGTTATTGGTTTGAAGTCGTCGTTTCATTTCATTACAACTGATGATTTTCAACTCATGATAACAGTGTTATGAATAATTGAAATTAAAAAAATCGAAATTCTTGAATTTAAACTGAAGAAAAGATCAAAAGAGGTTTAAAAGAATTTTTTCTAACTAAGCCGTGGAGGGTAGAAAAGTTAACAACTTGACCACCACATTATTTATCACAATACAGATATCAGAAAGCTTTTTAATTTGAAAAACATCTATAAAAAATAAATAAAATTACCACATCAATTTAATTTCTTAATACTTTTAATCCGTAAAATTGTGCAAGCTCTCAATTTAAAAAATAATAATAATAAGTACATATTTCAAATTTTTATACTTAAAGATGAAAAACTACTGCAATTTTGTATCAATAAGAGGGACATCTGCTTTTTTGCCCTTTAGAACGTTATAAGTATAACTATCGATAATCTAACACATCTCATAAATCCTGTCAAAATTAATAAGGAAAACCAGATCCAAAGAACCAGATTACTTCTGAATCCAAATCAATCTGCACAGAACCACTTTTGTCCAAATGACGACCGCACCACATACATCAACTCGGGATTAGGTGTTGAGCGGAATAAGTTGTCAAACGAAATGAATTATCTACATTAATCACAACTAAAACAATTTTTGCAAAAACAAGGGGGGTGCTAAGAAGATTACTTCGAAATCCACCCCCCTTCCTTCCAGACCTTTTATATCATTATATCATCGCATGCAACTGGTGCAACAGCGGTCCTTTTTAACAAAACATAGCAAAATGCGGTCCTTAGGGTAGGAATGTATGGCCAAAATCGACCCTCTGAACTTCTAGTATGCGGGCTCGTATTAAAAGCATGGATGCAACAGTATATTTATGCCGCAAAAAATAAATAAAATAAAATAAAAATAAATTATTTTTTTTTTTTTTTGAGGGGAAAGATTCTTGCGTAAATGGGCGGCAACACTTCAGCAGACGAGCGAGCGGGGAAATAAATGATGAGGGGTCAAAATCTTGCACCTGCAAGTTGAACATCCCCCTTTACCTGCCTCTTTCCCACTTCACTTCACTGCCTCGCGAGCATCTCGAGGAAAACTCGTCTGATGCAATATTTTTGTTCCTTCTGACATGTTTGAATCACCTTTTCGTCTGCCGATTTGAGGCGAGACAAATCTTTCGCACTACATTTGCAATCTATGAGGGGGTGGGCGAGTGGACGACCCTCCCTACTTCGCTTTTTTCCTTCGAATATTCTTTTTGTGGACTGCTGAAATTGTTATTGACTGTTGAGTTTGATCTTTGTCATGTCATTAGCGAGGTGAAAGAAAACGTATAATTCGTAATGGCTCGGTGTTCAAAAAGCTTTGTGGTTTTGGGTGAGATCTTTTATGGTAAAGAGGATATAGTCCATGGAGCGAATTAGCCCATTAAGAAACAAAAACCTTTATCGTGCAGTTTCATCGACGAAGAAGGAAATGTTGTAAGGATATTTCTTTAACTTATTTGAAACACTTCCGCATAAATTAATTTAAAAACAATCTTTTTTATTTACATTTTTTTTTTTTAATTTCAAAATATATGCATCGAACAACCATCCACATCCATGTATTATATATCCATGTACATCCATGTCTATGTATTGTACATCCATCCCCATCCATGTATTGTATATCCATGTATATGCATTGTACATCCATCCATCCATATGTATGTACACCATGCTTGATTTTAAAGCATATGTATTGTATATCCACCCACATCCATATATATATGTATATTCATGTTTACCTTTAAAGTATATGTATTGTACATTCATCCATCCATCCCCTGTGCATCCATGTTTAACTTTAAAGTATATGCATTGTACATCCATCCCATGTGTTGTACATATATGTTATTGATAATCATGCTTCTGTTATATAAACGAAGTAATCGTTACTTATACAAGTAAATTTGAAGACGCGGCCAAAATATCGAAAAATAGAAATTATAAAGTCACTCATGATAATCACAAGATTAAGATACGATTCAAAATCATTTATAGAAATGAATTCAATTGCTTAGGTCTAAAATGTTTCTATTTACGTTCTTCTGACATGTTTGAATCACCTTTCGTCTGCTGATTTCAGGCGAGACAAATCTTTCGCACTACATTTGCAACTTGTGAGGGGGTGGGCGAGTGGACGACCCTCCTCCTTCACTTTTTTTTTTACGAATATTCTTTTTGTGCACTGCTAGAATTGTTATTGACTGTTGAGTTTGTCATGTCATTAGCGAGGTGAAAGAAAACATATAATTCGTAATGGCTCGGTGTTCAAAAAGCTTTGCGGTTTTGGGTGAGATCTTTTATGGTAAAGAGGATATAGTCCGTAGAGCTAATTAACCCATCAAGGAACAAAAACAGTTTATCGTGCAGTTTCATCGACGAAGAAGGAAATGTTGTAAGGATATTTCTTTAACTTATTTGAAACACTCGTATAAATTAATTTAAAAACAATCTTTTTTATTTACATTTTTTTTTAATTTCAAAATCTATGCATCGAACAACCATCCACATCCATGTATTATATATCCATGTCTATGTATTGTACATCCATCCCCATCCATGTATTGTATATCCACGTATATGCATTGTACATCCAAATCACATCCATGTATTGTACATCCATCCATCCATATGTATGTACACCATGCTTGATTTTAAAGCATATGTATTGTATATCCATCCACATCCATATATATGTATATTCATGTTTACCTTTAAAGTATATATGTGTATTGTACATTCATCCATCCATCCCCTGTACATCCATGTTTAACTTTAAAGTATATGCATTGTACATCCATCCCATGTGTTGTACATATATGTTATTGATAATCATGCTTCATATTATGCTTCTGTTATAAAACGAAGTAATCGTTACTTATACAAGTAAATTTGAAGACGCGGCCAAAAGATCGAAAAATAGAAATTATAAAGTCACTCATGATAATCACAAGATTAAGATACGATTCAAAATCATTTATAGAAATGAATTCAATTGCTTAGGACTAAAAATATCCTTATTTACATTGTTCTGACATGTTTGAATCACCTTTTCGTCTGCTGATTTCAGGCGAGACAAATCTTTCGCACTACATTTGCAACCTGTGAGGGGGTGGGCGAGTGGACGACCCTCCCTCCTTCACTTTTTTTTTTTTTACGAATATTCTTTTTTTGTGGACTGCTAGAATTGTTATTGACTGCTGAGTTTGATCTTTGTCATGTCATTAGCGAGGTGAAAGAAAGCATATAATTCTGTAATGGCTCGGTGTTCAAAAAGCTCTGCGGTTTTGGGTGAGATCTTTAATGGTAAAGAGGATATAGTCCATGGAGCTAATTAGCCCATTAAGGAACAAAAAACCTTTTATTGTGCAGTTTCATCAACGAAAAAGGAAATGTGGCAAGAATATTTCTTTATTTAGCAACACTAACAGAAATTCATTAAGGAAATCTTTTTTATTTAAATTTTTTTATCGTATATCCTTGTTGTTATTAGAGAGTTTTTGCATACCGTATTTTTATAATACGGTATTTTTTCTCCTGGCGCGCATGCTCATAGGAAACATTATTACAGATTACGCATGCGTAATTTCCTATGAGCATGCGCGCTAGGGAGAAAATACCGTATTATAAAATACGGTATGCAAAAGCTATTGATAATCAAGCTCCTGCCCCTGTTATAAACGAAGTGTTGTTGCTTCTTATCCCATTTGTAGACATCTAGACCAGTCCATGAACCCATATTTTCACATGGAAGGAGGGTAGAAAGGGGGACAGCTTATGTTGTGATGGTGCACCTTACATAGAAGTGTGACTTGGTTCAGTGAGGCTGACTTTTTACGGGGTAGGGTTGTCAGCCTACGCCCAACAGTCATATTAGACCGGGACCTACAGCTTAAAGTGGATACCGAACCACTACAAACATCTTTGGCACCGCCACTAACTCAGGCACCGTGCAAGAGCGCTAGTCACTCGGCCAATCAGGCCCATAAGCGAAGTAATCGTTACTTATATTAGTAAATTTGAAGACATAGTCAAAAGATCAAAAATAAAAATTATAAAGTTATCAATGATAATCACAAAAGTACGATACGATTCATAATCATTTATTGAAATAAAATCAAACGCTTAGACAAAATATCTTTATCTGCATTGATAAATCTATAAATTTTTGAACTTAACCTAATATTGGATAAGAGTTTGGTTTGTCGCTCTACGGTCATTTTGTGCACTCTTTAGGCTAATTAGAGGGAGCTACAGTTTAACGTGGATTCCGAACCACTCACAAACATCCATGCCGAACCCGAAGTACCAAAGGCCAGTCGGCCATCAGCGATTATAAAAAATTTAGTTGATTAAAATTTTACTATGTCACTGCTTTTACAATATCTTGGAGCTCGAAATAAAATTAATGCGTTATGTTTTATTTACAAAATTATTACGTTATATATATACTTGTAAGGATATTTCTTTAACTTATTTGCAACACTTATAAAATTTATTAATAAAACCTATTTTATTTAATTTTTGTTTAACTTTAAAGTATATGTATCGTATATCCATGTTGTTATTTATAATCAAGCTCATGCTTCTGTTATAAACGAAGTAATCGTTACTTATACAAGTAAACTTGAAGATATGGCTAAAAAAAAAAAAAAAAAAAAAAAAAAAAAAAATAGAAATTATAAAGTCATCCATGATAATCGCAAGGTACGCTACGATCCCAAATCATTTATTGAAATTAAATCTTGTGAAGGACTAAAATATCCTTACTTACATTTGGAAATTTTTGAAGTAAACTAATTATAAAAAGCTCACCCATTAATCACGAGGTTATAATTTTATTGAAATGAAATTCAAGATAAAATATCCTTACTTACATTTAGAATTCCAAATTATTTATTGAAATAAAATCAATTGTGTAGGATTAAAATATCCTTATTTACATTTAGATATTGTTGAAGTAAACTAATTATAAATTCATTTATTATAATTACGAGTTAAGATAGAATTCCAAATCATTTATTGAAATAAAATCAATTGTGTAGGATTAAAATATCCTTACTTACATTTAGATATTGTTGAAGTAAACTAATTATAAAATCATTTATTATAATTACGAGTTAAGATAGAATTCCAAATCATTTATTGAAATAAAATCAATTGTGTAGGATTAAAATATCCTTATTTACATTTAGAAATTTTTTGAAGTAAACCTAATATTGAATAAGATATTATGGAAAATTTGGTAAATTAAAATATTTCTGTGACACTGTTTTTACAATACTTTGAAACTCGAAATAAAATTAAGTCACGTTATATATATATATATATATATATAACCATGATAACCACGAGGTTAAGATACCCATGATAATCGCTCGCAAGGTAAGATACCATTCCAAATCATTTATGGAATGTAATATATTATCATTCCATTTATATATCTATAATATGGTTATATACGTTATATTTTCAACATATTTATTATAATTTTTTAGTTTTCCAGCATTATTCAAAATCATCTTTCATTTTGTTGTTGTTATTTGACAATCTCCTCAGGTCTCTGTGGAATATACGAGATTGAGGTATGCTTAAATTAAAGTTGACGTGTCCTACATAAAATTTAAATGAAATGCATCCATTGATAATAATAACTGACCTGTTTTCAAGCAAACCAAACTTCTTTAAATTACACAGACACACACATGAAAAAAAAAATTGCTGATAAGATATTACCCCCATCATTTCAGCAACTGGAAATCCTTTGGGACAGGCACTCACCCCCACCCCTTTCCCCGAAGAACGTCAGCTTCGTAGTCCCCAGCGTTTTATTACCCTCTTAAAGCACAAATTTATCTCGCCAGTAACAGCCATGACACAATCCACTAAGAACTTTAATGCGTTTTTAGAACATCGAAGTCTCTGCAGCCATCTTCAGGGGAGGTACAACGTCTTGGCAGCCTTGCGGAAACGCAGAGATCTCGATTTTTACGGACAGAGATTGAGAGCTTGCTGCTAGTTGTGTGACAACGTCGATGCTATCTCTGGTTTTAACAAGCATGGGATGTCTGGGAATACGATTGTTGGTAGGAGAAGGGAAAACATTTTTCGACTTCTCTTTTTCCGATTCTCGTTTTTGTTTTGTTTTGAAGGGAAACGCTACTTTGGCTGGTCGACCCAACAAGGCTGGAAGTGTGATAGTGATATTTTTCACTGGTTATCGGAAGGGTATTACAATCCTGATTGATGACGCTAATGAATGATAAAGAATTCCCGATGTCAAAATTGTTTTTGCAGTTCTTACAGTTCATAAAAGTTATGGAATATATTTTCACTCACTAATTAGGATCAGCAAAATTTATTTCTATTTATTTGCAGCATTCTGTATGTAAGTAAACATCAAAGATCCAGATCCTGCCCCCCTCCCCTCCCCGAGACAAGTTGTTTACATCTTTGGATCTCAAAACTCAATGTCCTTTGGTAGATTGAACTTAGAAACTTTAAAAATCGATTTTCCATTGTATTTCATGAAATAAATGTTTCATTAGAAAAAATACTTGGTGGCTACCAGCCACCAAGTATTTAACAGTTGGTTCACCAGCTTGGTGCTATTGAAATAATTTGAACAATACACTAAATCGGCTGTTCATTACATTTCAAGGAATAAATGCTGAAATACCCCACATGGTGCTATTGAAATAATTTGAACAATACACTAAATCGGTTGTCTATTACATTTCAAGGAATAAATGCTGAAATACCCCATATGGTGCTACTGAAATAATTCCAACAATACACTAAATAATTCGAAATCAAATATTGTGATTCTTTAACCAATATTTTAATAATTTCTGTATGTTATAGTATCACTTTTAAGAAGAGCAAGATCTCGATTTTTTAAGGACAGAGATTGAGAGCTGGATGCTAGCTGTGTGACAACGTCGATGCTATCTCTGGTTTTAATAAACACGAGATGTCTGGGAATACGATTGTTGGTAAGAGAAGGGAAAACATTTTTTCCGACTTCTCTTTTTCGATTCTTGTCTTTGTTTTGTTTTGAAAGGGGAATACTACTTGGCTTGTCGATTAAAAAGAAAGCCAACTCTTCTGGAAGTGTGACTGTGGTATTTTCACTGGTTATCGGAGAGAATTACAATCCTGATTGATGACGCTAATGAATGATAAAGAATTCCTGAGGTCAAAATTGTTTTTGCAGTTCTTACAGTACATAAATGTTAAGGTATATATTTTCAGCAAAAACTGTTTTGCCATATATTTTACAGGCTCCTGTATGTAGTAAACAACACAGATACTTTTTCTCCTGACAAGTTTTTTATAGCTTTGGATCTCTTAATTCAATGTCGTTTGATAGCTTGATCTTACAAAATTTAAAAGTCGATTCTCCATTACATTTCAATGAATAAATGTTTGATGAGAACTGCAAAAAAAAAAAAAAAAAAAACAACATGGTGCTAGTGAAATAATTTCAACAATACACCCTATAGATTTTCCATTGTATTTCAAGGAATAAATGTTTAATTAGAATTTCTAAAATACCTAACATGGTGTTGGTGAAATAATTTTTAACAATATACCAAATCGATTTTCCATTGCATTTCAAAGAATAAATGTTTAATTAGAATTGATATATCCAACATGGTGCTAGTGAAATAATATCAACAATACACCCTATAGATTTTCCATTGTATTTCAAGGAATAAATGTTTAATTAGAATTTCTAAAATACCTAACATGGTGTTGGTGAAATAATTTTAACAATATACCAAATCGATTTTCCATTGCATTTCAAAGAATAAATGTTTGATTAGAATTGATATATCCAACATGGTGCTAGTGAAATAATATCAACAATACACCCTATAGATTTTCCATTGTATTTCAAGGAATAAATGTTTAATTAGAATTTCTAAAATACCTAACATGGCGTTGGTGAAATAATTTTAACAATATACCAAATCGATTTTCCATTGCATTTCAAAGAATAAATGTTTGATTAGAATTGATATATCCAACATGGTTCTAGTGAAATAATTTCAACAATACACCCTATAATTTTCCATTGTATTTCAAGGAATAAATGTTTAATTAGAATTTCTAAAATACCTAACATGGTGTTGGTGAAATAATTTTAACAATATACCAAATCAATTTTCCATTGCATTTCAAAGAATAAATGTTTAATTAGAATTGATATATCAACATGGTGCTAGTGAAATAATATCAACAATACACCCTATAGATTTTCCATTGTATTTCAAGGAATAAATGTTTAATTAAATTTCTAAAATACCTAACATGGTGTTGGTGAAATAATTTTAACAATATACCAAATCGATTTTCCATTGCATTTCAAAGAATAAATGTTTGATTAGAATTGATATATCCAACATGGTGCTAGTGAAATAATTTCAACAGTACACCAAGTAAAACATTTTCCATTACATTTCAAGAATAAATGCTAAAATACCCTGATGCTAGTGAAATAATTGCAACAATACACCAAATCAAATTTCCTTTGCATTTCAAGGAATAAATGTTTGATTAGGAATTCTAAAATACCCAACATGTTGCTAGTAAGACAATTTCAACAATACAGCAAATAATTCGGAACCAAATATTGTGATTCTTTAACCAATATTTTAATCATTTCTATATGTTATAGCATCACTTTTAAGAAGAGCAAGATCTCGATTTTTTACGGACAGAGAATGAGAGTTTGGTGCTGGTTGTGTGACAACGTCGATGCTATCTCTAGTCTTAACAAGCACGAGATGTCTGGGAATACGGTTGTTGGTAAGAGATTAATAAAAGAAAAACCAACTAGGCTGGAAGTGTGATTGTGGTATTTTTCACTGGTAATCGAAGTGAATTACAATCCTGATTGATGACGCTAATGAATGATAAAGAATTCCCGACGTCAAAATTGTTTTTGCAGTTCTTACAGTTCATAAATGTTATGGAATATATTTTCGCACGCTAATTAGGATCAGTAATAATTTAATTCCATATATTTGCAAACTTGTAATGAACAACACAACACACCTTTTTTTTTCTACAGACAAGTTGTTTATATCTTTGGATCTCAGATTCAATGTCCTAAATAGCTTGATCTCAGAAAATTTAAAAATAGATTTTCCGTTTCATTTCAAGAAATAAATGTTGATGAGAGCTGCTAAAATACCCAGCATGGTGTTGGTGAAATAATTTCTACCATACATCAAATCGATTTTCCATTGCATTTCAAGGCATAAATACTAAAATACCCAGTATGGTGCTAGTGAAATAATTTCAACAATACACCAAATCAAATTTCCTTTGCATTTTGAGGAATAAATGTTTGATTAGAATTCTAAAATACCCAACATGTTGGTAGTAAGGCAATTTTAACAATACAGCAAATAATTCGAAACCAAATATTGTAATTCTTTAACCAATATTTTAATGGTTTCTGTGTGTTATAGTTATATTTTTAAGAAGAACAATATATTTGAGAATACAATTGTGGGTACCAGACGAAAATTGTTTTTAAAAATTTCAACAATAGACCAAATAATTTGATACCAAATATTGTAATTCTTTAACCACTATTTTAATATTTTTTAAATCAATAGTTTTTAACCAATACTTCAATACTTTCTGTATGTTATAGTATCCTTTTAAGAGTATATTAAAAATATTTAAGAAATTATAAATATTTAAAAATATATTTAAAAATATTTAAGAATGCAGTAATGGCTACCAAAATATAAAAAAATTTAATTCACCTTTTTTTTTTTTTTTTTTGAAAGGGGATGACATGATAACAGAAATCAACCCGAATTGGATGAGATAATGATAATTTTCATTGGTTATCAATTATATTACTTTTGATAAATTAATACCCGGATTTAGGACATTGAAAAATGCTATAGATTTTCATGAGATCTAAAGGATAGATCTCAGTTGCCTCACTTCGCAATCGAAATGTTTCATTTATCATAATCCAAAACAAGCGAATATTTATTTCCGAATATTTTTCTGACCTATATCTAGACCATAACACTTAATTCTAGTCATTAACACACTACACATATCTTCAGAAACTTAACTTACATCTTTGGATATTCCGATTTATCATTAACAGCTGCATTCCTTTTCAGAAAACTTAATTACTTTCTAACCAGAGGTTCCAGTTGTTCAGTGAATCCTATGTAAAAGTCAGATCACAAAAATAGAAGAAGCTCAGAGATACAACCTTAATGCTGTTTGTGTGACAACGTTGATGCTATCTGTTGATTTAGCATGTACCCAATGTCTAGGAATGCATTTGCGGTTAAGGTTTCCTGGCTTCCCTTTAAAAAAAAAAGATGCTGTTTGGATTGTCGATAAAAAAGGAGTCAACTGAGCTCGTGCAAAATTGTGGTGTTTTTCTCTGGTTATCAGTGATTATTCAGTGTGAGTGACGGTTTGCAAAGGCATAACAGCTTTATCGGCTAAACTGGTGAAATAAGGGTTCAACCCCTGATTATAAAGCCAGTGAATGTTTATCGCCAACTATTTACTGCTTCCGTATCTAGACAAACCACCCATATCTTTTATTATCCACTGCTGTCCCATATCCACAAATCTTTAGGGTGGTTATCCGCTCCTTTTTCTGCGAACTGTTTTCATATATGTTTGTTTTTCCAAAGCCAACATGTATATTTTTGCTTTCTAATACGCAGGGCATTTGATTTTTTTTTTTTTTTAAATTTAAGGAATTTTAAGCATAGTATTTTAACACACTGAATCACTGTTATTTATTACAATTTTTTATTGCACAAAAAATTGAACATTGCAAAAACTACTTGATGGGATTGGACTAGTGGATAGGCTACAAGGGTAGTAACTTGATGGTCAATTGGTAGCGGTCTGGCCTTTGTTACCACGGTGTCCAGGTTCGAATGTTAGCTGTGGCAAGAATGTTTGTTGGTGGTTCGGAATCGACGTTAAAAATCTAGATTATTTGCTGTATTTATAGAGATCTGGACCACATCACACTGAACAATCAACACCATCTTTTGAGAGATCTCTTAGAATCCTCTGTAACCTAGAGTCGGCCAAGTTCTTACTTTCCATTATATTAGATGTTCCTTTCACCTTACTAGCACTTGATCAGTACATCTTCTACGACTTGTTGCTACCTGATGGCCAATTGGCCAGCGTTCTAGTCTTTGGTACCACAGGCTTCAGTTTCGAATCCTGGTGGTGGCATGGATGTTGTGATTACGTTAGGTGATGATATTTTTGGAAACAATTTCAAAGCTTGTTGCATGTTTAAAGCTCCGGCGCTCGATGCTACAGGTTTCGGGTTTTAATCCTGCCTGAGCCACAGACGCTTATAGTAGTTCGGAATCCACTTTAAATCGTTGGTTCTGGTCTAATATGATAACGTAGGGCTGACAACCCTACCTCTTGAAAAAAAAAAAAAACGTGTCCTGTTTCTGTATCTGCAAGTAGGCAGACGGTCATGGTCCAACATAGACTGTAGTACCAGGGAGTTAGTATTATGTTAATTTATACATCATTATTAAGCGACTGAAATAGCTGTCAATTACCTCATATATAAATTTTTTTTTTTCCAAATTAGATTTATTTTATTTAGGAAAAAGTGATAAATTGTGCATAAATTCACGCAATGCGAAATAAGTAGGTGAAATTAGACTACTAATAACCAAGCGCATGATAGCACATATGTTGTAATACATTTTTTATAAAGTCCCGGAGTTGCGAAAACAAAATATGAAACAATAGATGTCTGGCAGTCCTAGATACAAACTGGTGAATTTCAGTTTAATTTCGAAGCAACTCCTGTCATCATTCTCGACAATAAAAAAAAATGTATAGAAACTTAATATTTTGTTTTATCTTTATACAGGATCAGATCATTATCCAGAATTAATTTAAGTCTGCTTATTTTTATCAATTACGAACATCTCCCAATAACGGATTTTTCAAAAGATATTTGACAGCGACCCATTTAGCAAATTGCAATTCCTTCTACTCCCCTTCAATCTGTGGGGCACTTTATTCTTTTGCACGTTTCACATTAAATCTTTCCAAAACCCACCCCCGCTAAAATTAACCCCCAAATCAAATAAAGATTCTTCCCCCCTTACTTAGTTTTTGGAAGTGCTTGCAAATCATACTGGAATAAAAACCTCGTTTTGGTGAAAGCGAAAGTCTGATGGCTTTGCAAAAACCCACGACAAATTTCTCTGTCTCCTACCGTCATGCCAATTTAACATGGTGCATGGTATGCACACCACCATCCTCCATCATGGAGATAAGGACCACGACATCAGGCCATCCACTCTTACTGCAGGAAGACTACATCATTCTTCAAGTCTTAGGACTTTATCAGTGCTGACAGGTTTGGGCAACGGCAGCCATTATGTATATATATATAAAAAAAAACAACTTGCAGAAAAGGAGATAGAGTAACTAAAAAATAAGATTAAAAATGGACAGGGAAAGAAGAACTCGCCAACTATGGGTAAGGGGGACATTTAGGGGGGAATGGAAATTGTTTATAGGCAGGCAATGAGAGCCTGTTGATGTTTAAAAAGTACTTAGAAAAGAGATAGACACTGCAGATAATTGCTTAAAAAGCTCCCCCGGAGTAGACTTAATGCGCAAGATGGGGATTTTTGAAAACGAATAGGGAAAAAAAAAAATTCTTTGTAGTACAAATTTACTTTGTAAATTTGTACTATTGTCGTTTTTTTTTTTTTTTTTTTAATTTTTCTTTACTTTCTTCTTATTACTATTAATATGTGAAACTCTATATTTAAACATTAGGGGCCTGAACATTAGGGGCAGACGGCCTTGGCCGTATAGTGGGCCAAGGCCGTCTGCCTGCTGGCAGATTTCGAGACAGGAGATGTTCTCCTTTTTACGGGATAGGGTTGTCAGGCCGACACCAATCGCTCTATAGTTATATTAGACCATGTGGCTGTTGCCCGAGTGGCTAGCGCTCTGGCGCTCGGTACCACAGGTTTCGGGTTCGAGTCTCGGTGGTGCCATGTATGTGTGTAGTGGTTCGGAATCCACTTTAAACCGTCTAATAGGATCGTAGAGCGTTGTGGGCGCATTGTTACTCCGCGTCCGTGGCTTATCTTCAAGTGATACGCGCCCTCTGGGTAATGCAAACGTGAGTAACATCTGTGCAGTGCTTCCCTTAAGGCCTCAAGACCAAGCTGTCTAAGTGTTTGCCAGCTGCATTAGAAAGAAAAAAAAAATATTTAAACATTTTATTATCCTTTACAATTCCACCTACGGGTGCTCCATCACAACAGAAGCTGCCCCCCCCTCCCACCCTTTCCTTACTTCTATTGGAACACATGGGTTCTTGGACTTGGTCTAGATCAGGGATGGCCAACCCACTGCCCGCCTTGAATATTTTTCTGGCCCGTGAGATTTATCACATTTTTACAAAATATTTTATCATGGCCAAAGTAGTGAAAACCAATGTATTAAAAAAATATATCTGTGCATCCCTATATTCAAAAATGAACTGTCGAAATGATGAGAAAAAATTAGCTTTGATTTAAAAAAATTATTCTTGAGAATATATGAAAGATATTGCCTGTTTTATTTATAAGTTTATAGTTATGAGTTCGCTGAATAATTAAATTATATTTTGCGAACTCATGTTGAGAAACAAATGTCACACTAGTAAAATAAATACTTTTTAATGATTTCATTTTTTTTATTTCGTTTAATTGTCGAAATGATGAGAAAAAATTAGCTTTGATTTTTAGAATAATATTCTTCAGAATATATGAAATATATTGGCTGTTTTATTGATGAATTTATATATATGAGTTCCCAGAATAATTAAATTATATTCAGCGAACTCATGATGTACACACATCTTGGAACAACTAATATAAGATTATAAAATTTTTTTTTTCTTTCTAATGCAGATGGCAAACACTTAGACAGCTTAGTCTTGGATGCCTTAAGGCAAGCGCTGCACAGACGTTACTCACTTTGCATTACCCAGGGGGTGCGTGTAATTTGAAGATAAGCCACGGACGCGGAGTAACAATGCCCCCGCAACGCTCTACTATCCTATTAGGACCGGAACCTACGGTTTAAAGTGGATACAGAACCACTACAAACACCATGGCATCGCCGGGATTCGAACTCAATACCTGTGGTACCGAGCGCCAGAGCGCTAGCCACTCGGCCATTCAGGCCCCATAAAAGATTAAAAATGACAGGAAAGAACTCGACAACTATGGGTAAGGGGCAGACAGTTAGGGAAAAAAAAAAAATGGAAATTGTTTATAGGCAGGCAATGAGAGCCTGTTGATGTTTAAAAAGCTAAAGCTCAGCTATCTCAATCAACTTCACTTTACGATTATCAGAAATTATTTTGTGGACTTTTTTTGATGTTTTCGTCGGTAATAGCCTCTTTGGGGCGTCCACTGCGTGCATTGTCCTCAGTGCACATTTCGCCTCGTTTAAATTTAGCAAACCACTTCTCTACGGTTGATTTTCCTGGTGCAAAGTCGAATAATGTTTATCAAGCCAAGCCTTGTTTTTAATAGTATTTTTTTTTCGCCAAAAAGCAATGCTTTATTAACACACGAAATTCCTTTTATCCATTTTTTCAAACTAACAAAGTTGCTTCACTAAAAATGACATAACTCACAAAAGAGTGCAACAGCTGTCAAATTTATACACGTGTCTTTTGAAGGTTAGGGATAATTAAAATTCATATGGAATTAATACTAGTAGCGCCATCTATACGCCAGCCTACGAACATTTCCGCCCACCTGTTAGGCAGGCAATGAGAGCCTGTTGATGTTTAAAAAGCACTTGGAAAAAGGGATAGACACTTCAGATAAGTGCTGAAAGAGCTCCCCCGAGTTGATTTAATGCGCAAGATGGGGATTTTGACAATGGATAGGGGAAAAAAAAAAAACTTTCAGCAATTAGTAGGGAATGTTATCTACGACGCAAAGTGAAAGAGTTTTAATTCGTTTTGGATATTTTGTGTGTGTGTTTTTTTAGAGGGAACTTTCAAAATAGGGTCCTTAATTGAAAATCGATAGGTGAAGGGCAATTTGTTTTGGAACTTTTTTTAACATAAACGCTTTTGTTTACGTTTACGAAGAGTTTTTGTTAAATTAAAAACTGTATCTATACATATTGGAAAAATCCATTAGAAGTGTGTTTGAGCTACCGGAAAAATATCAGCTGCTTAAATGAGTGTTTTATTTTTATTTTATTTATTTTCAAGTTTTAATGCAATATGTTGCATGCGTTATGAACTCTTTAAAATTGTTATGCTCTTAAAATTAAGTTTGAAAAAAATATTTTTAACTAATGCCAATTTGAATTATAATAAATCGTTTAATTACAAATAATATGCGAAACTTTATATTTAAAAACATTTTATAATGCTTTATAATTCTACCTCTGGTGCTCCATTACAGCAGAAACTGGCCACAACCCCTTTTCCATCCTTCCATGAACTACATGAATTTTGGACGTCAAGAATATAAAAGTTTATAAAGTGGGATAAAAAACAACAAACAATTTTCTGCACGTTCTTAATATGTAAAAATATTAATTTCTAGTTGCCATTTTCATGTGATTATTTTTTCTTCTCTGAAAACTTAAATTTTCAGTAGCATAAACATTTTCTCAAAGATTGTAAAAAATTTTAATAAGGGTCTTAGCTTGGAAAAAATAAAGTTTAAATCATTTAATCACAGTAAATAAAAAAAAAATAAATAATAAACATTTATAATAATAAACATAATATTTTTCTCATAACACCGTCAAAAATATTATTAAAAAAATTGAAGACTATGAAAAACTTATATTATAGTTTTTAAGTTTTAAATAATGCCTAAAAATATTTCTTTTAAAAATAAAGTCATAAAAGAAACTTATTTATTCTCTGATTTCATTCAAAAATATTTATATAACACCATGGTTAAAAAAAACAGAAATAAATCAGACCATAGTCTTAAAATATTAGGAAAACAAATAAATAATAACTGCATTAAACTTTCTGGATGGAAGTTAAAAATTTTATTGTATAATTAACAAAGCAGACAATTGGGAAATTTGAGTGTATTTTTATATAATCATTTCTCGTGTATAAAAATAATATTATTTTCTATAATTATTTATGAGATAAGAATTTATATGAAAACCAGTCATTAAAAACATAACATTTTTCTGATGAAAGTTAAAAATATTTATATAAAAAAAGTCATAAAAAAGAATATTTTGCAATAAATAAAAATATTTATATAAAAAACAATCATAAAACAATATTTTTCTAATGAAAGTTAAAAATAGTGCTTATTTATATTTAAAAATAGGTCATAAATACATAATATTTTCGCTAATAAATTAAAATCAATTAATAATATAATAAATAATAATATTTTGCAGCCCTTATGGCGAAGATAAAAATATTTTTGCCAGCTGCATTAGAAGTCAAAAAGAATAATATTTTAAAAAAAGACTAATGATATAATTCAGGGAGTTAAGATCTAAAGACATAACATTTTATTTAATAATAATATTTTTTGAAACAATTTTTATATGAAAGTTAAAAATATTTATTTTCTAACACAGCCATAAAAATATAATATTTTCTAATGAAAGTTAAAAATATTTATATGAAAAACATTCATAAAGACATATTTTTCTAATAATAAAAATATTAATTAAAAGCAGTCATAAAAATAATATTTTTCTAATAATGAAAATTAAAAATAGTCATAAAGATATAATATATTTCTGACGAAAAGGATATCCCGATATCACTGAAGCATCAAAGTAAAAAAAAAAAAAATAGAACATCAAAATTCCACGCCACATTATGATACATTCGATTCGGACGTGATGAACAAACTCTTATCTACTGCCAATCCTGTTTAACCAAATGAAACGCCGCGAAATATTTCACAGTTTAAGGCATGGTTAGCACTCTTTTCATCGCTACAAACGATTTTAACTCGCTTCACAAACTTTCCCTGGAAGAAAAAAATTTATATATAAATATTCGAATGGAACAAAAAAATTCGAAACGAGGTACATCCTGAAATTCACGGAACCAGAACGGTAGATTTCTATTGGTCTTTATCCACTTAACGAGAACGAATAATTAATGCCATTTGAGAAAAGAACAAAAAATAATCTCCAACCCGAATTAATTTGTTTTGTTTTTCCATTCTTTATTCGAGAAGCACGAATGGCACAGTGGAATCTGCATTCGAGATTAAGCCTTGATGAATGGGCTGGGCGAAAACGGACTGGGTCTTCTTTCTGGTTCGGTTGCATTATAATAAACGGAAGGAAATGCACAGTAAGCACAAAGTTGACGCAGGTGTATGAATGTTATCATATAAGCCCGGCTTTATCACAAGTCAACCTGGCGTAATTTATGTTTGTGTCTCGTCTTCCTGAAAAAAAGGTCTGAATGTCGGGTGAATGCCTGATAGCGTTTTGTTTTTATGGTAACGGTATTACTTTGTTTTGGAAGATTTATTTTGCAGGTACACAATGGAGGATTTTTTAATCTGACCTTCATTAGCCAAGCTTTAGTTAGCTCGCGACATCATACTTTAAAAAGTAATGAATAGGTAATATATTTTTCCAAAGATTTTCGATTTTGATAAAGATTAGAACATGGAAGACGACTTCCATGTTCATCTATGTTTGATTTAATAAAAATTAAATTTTTTAAAACTTTTTTCTGATTTTTTGTAAACAAGAAGAAGCAAACCAATCTTTGCCAAGAACGCAGTTGTCTCTATACACTAAAATACTAATACGTATATTTATATAACTTATACATTATATTATTATTAACTTATAATATTATAATGTATAATTATATTTATATTACTTATACAACAGAATTTATACAATATAATATTTTTTTTCCCTACGATATTTATTGTCGAAAACTTGCCCCATTTTAAAATTGTTCTAGACAAAGTAAATATGATTGTTAAATGTATTAAAATGTACCCAAGGTATTTCTCTGCTATGTTAATTGTTTCTGTTTAGGGTATAACTTATAAATAAACAAAGGTGAGACTTTTTGTAATTTTACGTATTATGATCTGTTCTGACGTCAGGATGGGTTTGGCACGAAGGTCATTTGATTCTAAACCTTGACATGAGAAGACTCTTCTGTCTTGACAGCTACAGCGGAAGTAAGAAGTGGGGGGAGATTCTCCTAAATATTTGTAACCTTGATAATCAAAATAGCGACAGATTGATTCATATAAGCAATATAAAATAAAGATTTAAAATAACAAATGTAAACTGGCACGTGATGAGCTGATGCTTACGCGTTTGCTGGAGAGTGGGCTTGCTAGTGTAAACTAGAAATGTTTTAAAAAATGAATAGAATTCTATTACAAGTACTAGACTAAAAAACGTGTATTTGAAATAGGGTAATGTCATACATTTTGCTTTTTAATAAATAAAATGTGACTTTTGAATGTGCAGTCTGAGAGTGTTTTGTTTGACACATAGAAAAGTAACAACAAATTTGAAATATTTTGGAAATAAACATGAGACACCATCATTTATCACGATCTTTACTAATAAATTATTATTAATTGAAAAAATTGTGAAATAAATTCAAGGACTTTTATTTTGATATATCTATAAAAAAGTTTTTCAATATAAACTTTTTTTATAACTTTAGAAGTGCAGTATTTGCACTAATTTAAGATATCCTGGTAACTTAAATTTGCCTACAAAATATATATATATATATATACGATAACAATTACAGTTCTAAATTAGCATATACCAAAGTATTACATAGAATAGCTTAAAACGAAAAAAGAAAATAGTACATATTTAGTAAAACTTCTTTACATTAACACTTTTGGTACGTAAAGTTTGTTTCCTATATAAATTAAAAAACGGAAACAAAATTTATTATGCACACACAATAATTATAGATTGATCATTAATAATAATTTTAAATGTTTATATTGGCATCAGTTCAATAAAGGGGCATCTTTCAAACTACTCATATTGGAAAGTGCGGTTTTTTTTTTTTTTTTTTCATAATTTACGCTTTGTTATTTCAGATTGTAGTTATAGAATTGTTACACATTACAAAATTATGTAAAGCTATTGAAGTGACAAACAAATGGAAAAATATCTTTACTAACTTACAATGTAACTATAAAAGTTAATAACTTTCAATGTATGATCGCTTGCTTTACTCATAACATAATCGATTTCTTAAAATTTGAGGAGTAATTGAATTCATATTAATTATGATACGCTGTTTCATCTTCTGCAACTTCATGCATGGTGAAATATTGCAAAGTAATACAATTGCAGGATTATGCAGATTTTATAGGGAAAAGGATTATGGGGAAAAAATGTAATAGACACAATCTTTCCCATTATCCCACATTAAAAAAATTCCGATGGAGTTAAATCTAAAGAGTAGTCATTAAGAATTCCAAAATTCCTCTGATGCTTCTCATTGCCTGCCATTCCACGACGTGTATATGAGAAACATTTATATATGTACGCATGCATGCATGCATCTTGAGTATGCATTCATGCAAGAAAACCATGCAAACTAGAAGAGATAAGGAAAAAACTTTACTAGCTCATAATCAAGCGACGAAGTTAATAAGTATCATTGTGAGTACGCCGAAACGCTATTTTCGATTTCATGGCATGCGTTGACAAACAGTTAAGAGTTCTCAGAATCTATGAGGACATTTTTTTAGATTTAACTCCAATGGGTTTTTTAATGTGGGATTGTTAAAGATTTTGTCTTGTAGCATTTTTCCCACGAGAAGAGATATTATTGTATTTATTTAACAAGTGCATAATAACGACCTAACACTCAAATATGATAGCAGATAAGCAGTATAGTGGATATTTATATCACATGCAGTTAGTATTTTGTTCTAATGCGAACAATCTGTCACTCAAATCTGACAGCGGATAATCAATCTCATGGATAATGATACATCATGAAATTAGCGATTGTATGTTCGAACTTCACGGGTCGAAGCAATTTCAGATGGAATATGTCATGAGTTGCTGCATCGTGATGGGTGATAGACGATGGTCTGAGGAAGTGCCCACTCTAATAAGAAGTGAGGGAAGCTAACCCCAATCTTGATGGATTTTCTTAAAGAGAGTTTTTGGAGAAGGAGAAAAAGGTGTGTTCTGTGACAAGTCGACAAGAAGTGGTTTTTTTTCCTCTCATTTTCTAAAAGTGATTGAAAAGTCCGGAGTTTCCGCCTGCTCACAAAGTGAGTCATTTGTGCTTTCGTGTATCACGCAGTGTGGTAATTAAAGTTTGTCGCACACTGGTGCAATAGATTCGTTGTAGATTCGAGAACTCTGAAAATCTCTTTCCTTGGAATGAACTACACTTGTGAATAAAATTTAATTCTTTATTTTTCATTTTTTTTTGTAAATAATAATTTGTAATAAATAGAGTTCTGTATATATATATATATATATATATATATATATATATATATATATATATATATATATATATATATATATATATATCTCTATATATATATATATCTATATATATATATATATATATATCTATATATCTATATATCTATATATATATATATATATATATATATATATATATATATATATATATATATATATATATATATATCTATATATCTATATATCTATATATATATATATATATATATATATATATATATATATATATATATATATATATATATATATATATATATATATATATATATATATATATATATATATATATATATATATATATATATATATATAATGCTTTTAAATAAAAATTAAAGTGTTCACATGAACCTGGAGGTGGCCCTCTGCTTGCAGGCGTTATAGGTCTAGCACAGGCCGAGACGTTACAGTCTATTGGTCATCTTGCTCTAATTTATAGCATTTGAAGTAGCCTATCCTAACTGTTATGAATTCCATAATTTCTTAAATGCATGGCATGGCATTTAATATTGTGGTATTATACGAGTCAACTAAAGTATGCAGCATTGCAATTTATTGATTTCTAAAGACATTCTTCTATCACTTCTTGTTTGTTTTGTTTCTTTTACATAATTCTGTAATCGGTCTAGTAATTTTTGGGCATCCTATGCATTATTTAAAACAATATGCAATTCAATATTTTTTAGCTGGCACAAAAAATAGAGAATATTCCTCTTAATCTAAAAACAAAAAAACAACTAAAGACATAAGAAATTCAAGCAAGTTAGTGAAGACATTTTTCCAAACTCTCTCTGTGTGTATTCAGTAGTTCTTGGACATCCCATGTTGAAAGTGGTTAAATAAACATTTTTAAAAAGAATACCAGGAAAAGATTATGAAGATAATGTGTATTTTTACAACGTTTATTGTTTTTTAACAGGAAACGATATGAATTTTTTTTTTTTTCTGTAGCACACATAAATGTGAATTCAAAAGCATATTATATAAAAATAAGAAAAGTAGAGAATTGATTTAAAAATTTTGCTTTCTATTACAAAATATAAACAAATTCTGACCACAAAGTTCAAACTTCTTTGACATACCCGATTTACAAAATAAAAAAACAACTTTCTCCTCACTTCTCATTGGTCGAACATAAATCATGTAGTCTACGAATCCACTAAACAGTGAAGAAGTGTATACTGAGGAAGAAAGTGTCTTTTATTACTACTGTGTCCAAAAAGTAAGACCACTTTTTTTCAATTTAAAATTCCCGAAGCTTAGGGAATTTTATTTTTTCTTTTCTATTTTAGGATGCTGGCACTGCCCTTGACATCTGTGTGGAAGTTTACGTCAAAATATTCATTAGTGCTTGAGTTACGCTTCGCTTTGTGAGACTTTAAAACGGATTACGGCAATTCGGCAATTACGACTCATGTGTCCGAATTAATTGAGCAAAGAACTTGTATTCAATTTTGTTTGCGGAAGCGTATAGAATGTTGCAGAAGGCATTCGGTGAGCATTCATATATCGGAAAAAAATGTTTAGAAGTGATATAAGCAGGTCAAAGAAGGCAGAGAATACGTTGAAGACAAAGAGCCCCCTGGTCAAACATCCACCTCAACCGACGAAGCTCACGTCAAAAATTAAAGATTGGGTACATGCAAAGCGTCGATTTACAATTAGAGACCTTGCTGATGATGTCGGAATTTCAAAACGATCGGTCCATTCCATTTTGGCCTCAAATGCGTCAAATCTCTATTGGTACCGAAAAGACTGAATGCGCCAGCTTACACTGCATTGATTCTTCGTGACTTTTTTTGCCAAAACTGAAATCCATATCGTTCCACCGTGCGACTTCTGGCTATTCCCTAAACTCAAAAGACCACTCCGTTGACACCGTTTTAAGTCGATTGAAGAGATTCAACCTGAATCGCCGCGCGGTTTGCAGGCCATCTTTGCCGATGACTTTTCAGCTTGCATTGAGGATTGGAAAAAATTGACATACGTGCATTGTGTCCGGTGGGGATTACTTTGAAGGCGTTGAAATACATCTGGAAGAATAAATAAAGAGTTTTTGAAAAAAAAAAAAAAAAATTGGTCTTACTTTTTGGGCACAGTAGTGAAAGTATAAACAACAACTTTCTCCACACACCCGAACATTAGCTGAACATAAACCATGTACTCTGCGAGTTTACAAAACCGTGAAGTAGTGCAGTACGTCGAGGAAGAAAGTGTCTTTATTATACCATCCCTCGGTGCGTTTGAAATTGCTATTATACAAGCACCCATCATGCTCGCTCACTCGTGACTTTAAAAATGGTTCTTTTGTCGATAACAAGATCCAGAAATATGTGAAGTGATGCGTTATCACGGCCATTATCTCTTCGGTTGCTTATCTGGGGAAGAATGATTCCAAAATGGAGGCAATATCGTTTCATGGGCTCATTTTGTTAGTGTAATGATACTTCAAAAACTGACCGCAAGATCTCCAGTTGACGGTTCAGTTGCTTTTTGTCTTTTTTAAATGTCACCCAAGTGTTTCCAAGATAAATTACCCTCTCGTTTAACGACAATTTGGTTTTTTTTTTATGTTTTTTTGTTGGCGAATACCGATGATCTTCGTGTTCATGAATTTTCCGGGGGCGTGCATCCCAGTTTTACATGTTCATAGAGAAATTCATTAGAACATAACGCATGAGTAATAGTGTAATCTCATACTGAAACTGATATACTAAAGGAAACGTTATGTGTCATAATTCGACATGATTATGTACGCATATGATTATTAATGTTATACAAAAAGCATAGATTACTATAGTTTATTTATTGTTGAATGTTGATTGGGCCTCGTGTTCTAATTATGTATACCATCAAGAATCATTATCATTTGTATACCATCAACAATCATTAACAATTATGTATACCCTTCCACCGACGAGCGATGAAAGGATGACATTACCTTCTGGGGTGACTCTTATGGGCATGCATCCCAGTTTACATGATCATAGAGATATTCATTGAAAAACATAATGGAGGATAATTAACGGATTAATAAAGGTGCAGTCTCATATCGAATTTGACACAGTAAGGAAAACGCTATAATATGACAGCGCATGCATATGATTGTCTAGTATATTATTATTACTTCGGTTACATTATCTCTTCTGCAAGAATGATCCCAAAATGGAGGCAATATCGCTTCATGGGTTCATTTTGTTAGTGCAATGATACTTCAAAACTGACCGCAAGATCTCGAGTTGACGGTTCAGTTGTTTTTGTCTTTTAAATGTCACCCAAGTGTTTCCAAGATAAATTATCGTCTCTTTTAACGACACTTTTTTTCTGGCAAATATCAATGATCCTTATGTTCCGAGTGTGTACCATGAACTACCCACTGATGGGTGATAAATAGATGACTTTTAGTTACATGACTCGTGGTTCTAGTCAATGCGCGCCGCTGATGAGCATTAGGGCAGGTTCAATCCGCAGGCGGCTTTGTTGTAGACTTTGCTTCAAAAACGACTCGAGGGCGTTTGGGATAGTTAGGGCGTTTGGCTTCGTTAGTCGGACTACCTGTTGGGAGTTTTCCGGTTTTCTCCCACACGATACACAAATTCATGGTAGCTGCTCTGAAAGTCCTCCTGAAGGTACTTCCCTCCTTCTACAGTGTCATGGAGCCAAGTCAAGCCATCCTCTGCCTATGAGTGCTTCACCACAACGGAAGCTGCCCCCCTCTTCCGATCTTCCATGAGACCACACGGGTTCTTAGATTTGATCTAGAAGTTGTTGTTCTTGGACTTGGTATAGTTATTTAAAGCCATTGAAACGTATACACTGTTTCAAAAAAAGGAGGAATTTCGATGACGTTTGTGATGTTCAACATCTTGGCTAGTCATTCGGACTGCCTGGTGGAGTTTTCCGGGTTTATTCTCATACGATACGCAAATGAGGGATAGTTCTCCCCTAAAAGTCCTCCCTGAAGGCACTGCCCTCTTTCTTCAGCGTCACGGAGCCACATCAGCCTTTTATATACGGGTCTTTTATCACAATAGAAGCTGCCCCCTTTCCCCTCCTTCCATGAGACCACACGGGTTCTTGAAGTTGGTTTAGATATTGCTGTCTACCAAGTGGGACAAGAAAAATAAAAATAAACAAAGTAAAAAATAATAATAAAAATAAATTGAAAAATAATATTTAAATAGTAATGTAAGATAAAATGTTGTTCGAGAAATTTCACTTTTGTGTTATTAAACGCAAGAAAGATTATCATAAGAATATTTTAATAAATACTAATATAATACTTTAAGGTGGATAGTTTAATAAAAAAGCAAAAGTTATTAAATTTATACAATAATCACTGAAGCGATATAATTTTTTTTTCAAACTATAACGTAAGTTTTTTTTTTTTCCCTAGTGGGGAAAAAATAGAAAAACACTTTGAATTTTTTGTTACGATTAGCGATGGCATGTTGAACAAATTAGTCAAATTCCATCGGCAGCTAATATATATAGATTATTTTTTTCCTGTCCTGTATATATTTTTTTTATTTTATTCTGTCCTGATATAAAAAAAAAAAAAAAAAAAAAATTATCTTCTCTTCTCTCTCCTATTTTTTTTAAATCTTTTTTTTTTTTTTAACAGAAATAAAATAAAATTCTACTTTGAAATAAAACAAGGAAAAAATAAAATAAACAAATAAATAAACGAATATAAGATGTAGGGGAAAAAATTTTTTTTTTCCCTCTGGCAATGGGGGGAAAAAAAGGGGAATGTTTTATTGCTTTCCTCGGTAAGTCGCATGATCCGAAAACGAGAAAAGGAAGAATTCCGGGAGAAATTCCAGGAACCCTCAAGTTTGCGTTGTTATGGATAAGCCAATAAAAAATCCTTGAGAGGGGTGGGGGTTTGGGAAAGGGGGGTTTTCAAAGATCAATGGATGTCGACGACGAAATCGAAACGAAAGGAGGGAATTTTGGGGTGGGTGGGGGAGAGACGAATCTCGGTTCCTGTTTGTGATCAGCCCATACGAGAACTTTTGTGGACGAAAATGTCAATGCAAAGTTTCTATGGGAACAAAATAAGTTTTTTTTTTTTTTTTTTTCAAAATAAAAGCACACAGAAAAGTAATAATTTTTTTTTTTTTTTTTTTAATATAACAATTATTTTTTTTTTTATGATGGGCAAATGAAACTTGATGATGATGAATTTGAATGATTTGGCAATTATAATGAAATTTTCTGTTTAGAGGGGAGGGGGAAATTTAATGATCCGACGAGGGGGTGAGGTAGTCAAAAATGTTCGGGACTCTACTTTTGTCAGAATTTTATGAACTACAATCTTTACGAATCGATATTAAAAAAATTGTGAAATAAATTTAATAACTATATAATTTAATATTTTCCTGGCCAGTTAGATCGCCAGATCTTTCCAATCGAGCATAATTGGGGATTGACCACCCCGGATATCGTCAATCAAACTTTACAATTGATTTTGTCGAAAGAATTCCACAGGGGGAGGCCCACAACTGTATGAATAAATGTCATGTCTAGTATCTGTTGATATAAGTAGCAGAAGAGAACTAATACCCTTTTGATTGATTAGTTGTATTCCCTGAGTGAACACTTATTCTAAAAATTTTAATCGTTATATATATATATATAGGTACATCACATCTATTTGATATGTAAAAATATTTATTACTTATACATTCTATATAAACATTGCGATGTGTTTACTGCTTTTTCTATAAATGAATTATCATCTACAGTGTTTTTCAATGACATCGCTTTCTCGAATTTTATCATGAGTTTTTTTACAAAAATTTATGCAATTTTCTAATAATTGTACAAGTTTTTATATTTTTAAACACATTTTTATAATGAGGAAATTTAATGCTGTAATAAAATTTAGTTTTGTTCATCATACTGTTGGACTTTTATATCAAGACAGTATCACATTATATGAAGATGATAAATAAAGTTATTGAATTTTAAATATATCCAAACTGAAAAATCGCTGGGCATTATATGATATTATATGATGATGGTGAATAGATTTAGATTACTGATGGGATGTCCGTCCCTGCATTGGGTCTGAATGGCTGAGTGTCTAGCGCTCTGGTACTGGTGCTGTAGGTTTCGGGTTTGAGACTTTTCGGTGCCATGGATGCTTGCAGTGGTTCGAACTCCCTTTGAAGCCGTGGTACCGGTCTCATATGACTGTAGAGTGTCACGGAGTCAAGTGAGATTTCTACTTATGATTGCTCCATCACAACAGAAGCTGCCCCCTGAGTAGATTATTCAAGGGATGAGGATTAGTCACACACACAGAGTTATTGAATTTAAAAATATCCAAAGTGAAACTCTTTTTTTTCTTTTAACAACGCTGGACATATGGTGATACTGGACATTATATGATATTATATAATGATGGTGAATAGAGTTACTGAATTTTAAAAATATTCAAATGAAATGGAAATTTCCATTGAATATTTATGGAAATTTCTTTTAATGTCTCAGGGTCTCCTGTTTCATTTATACATGTCACGAACAGCCAATGAGGGGTAACACGTGGAAGAAAACCCGGAAAACTCCCACCAAGTAGTCCGATAATCGATGTGATCAATGCCGTTAGTAGAATCGAATCAGAACTCTTACTGCGTGCATTACCACAACGCCACTAATCCGTTGAGAAGGACCGTGATTATTGAAATAGTAGTTTGTAAGTGAAATTTTGACAAATAATAAGAAATTAATCAGCATTCCAGTGTTTTTGTTCTATTTTAAATGTCTGGCAAATAAAACTAAAAAGTAAAAAACGACAACAGTTAATTTTATTTCACTAGTCCAAAAATAACTAACTGCCTGGATTTACCATTGTATTAAATAGAATAAGTTTATGAGTCAAATACTTCTTTTGAATTATAAACTTATTCTTTTTTTTTTTTATACTATAGTGGAAATATCATAGATTTTATAATTTAAAAACAAGCCCGACTCGTAGCTCTAGCTCGCCGCTGGTGAGCATTACGGTGTACGTTCAATCCGCGGGTGGCTTTGTTGTAAGCACTGTTCAAAAACACGCGGCTGGCATTTGGGATGTTAAGCATCTTGCCTTGTTAGTTGGACTATTTTGTGGGAGTTAAGGCGGGTTTTCTCCCATACGATACACAAAGGAGGAGTTGTTCTTCCTAAAAGTCCTCCCGGAAGGCACTGCCCTCCTTCTTCAGCGCCACGGAGCCATGTCAGACTTCTACTGATGGGTGCTCCATCACAACGGATGCTACCTCTCCTTTCATGAGACCACACGGGTTCATGTACTTGGTCTGATGTTACTGTCTATCAAAGTGGGATAAGAAACAACAACAACTGGGATAAGAACAAACAAAATACAAACATGATGCAAATATTATTTTTATTGGTATTTTTACTTACTGTTTATGTCAATGATATGTTTCTTTACAACTTGCTTTCAATTCTTGCTTCCCCTTAAGAGTCCTCCCGGAAGGCACTTTCTTTCTTCAGACTTCTACCTTTCTTCAAACATATCAGACTTCTACCTACTGGTGTTCCATCACAACAAAGCTGCACCCTTTCCTTTTCTCCTTCCCTGAGACCCCACGGGTTCTTGGACTTGGTCTAGATGTTGCTATCTACCAAGTGGGATAAGGAAAAAAAAAAAAATATTAATAATTTAAAAAATTTTTTTGGTGAATTTTTCTCACAGTTTTGAGATTAAGATTCAAAAACTTCTGGTAAATACATTAAAAGTCAAAACTGGTTCTCAAAAAAATATAACGTTAAAAATTGTATTGTCGGTAAGTCTGATTCAAAATGTTTTTGAAGCAAATGACTTCACACATGGATTAATTTGTTTTCTGTTTTAAAAAAAAAAATCTAGAGTTTTTAGTTCAGTGACGAACAAAAAATAAACAACAGTCAGACGAGTTAAAAAAACAACTAAGGTAAATAATATATATATTTATAAATATATATATATATTAAATAAATGTTTCTTTAATACAACCTGTAGTTTTTTTTTTTTTTTTTTTTTAACTACGTGAATAACAAAAACAAATAATAATAATTGTTTAAGAAGATTTCGACAAATGGAAATAATGCATTTTCATGTCGAAAAATAATATTTTTCTGTGAAAATGTTAGTACAAATTTTAAGGTAGAATTATTTATGAACCGCAAAAGTATTTTGAATATTATTATAAGAACTTGAAAGTTGTTTTAAAATGCATTTCTAGTAAAACGAAAATTTATTATTTGTAAAGTTAAAAAAAGTTTATTTTTTCAGGTTTTGCGGATCCCTTGTAGGGTATACTATAATTTAAAAGCCATTGTTTTGAAATTATAAAAACACAAATTTTAATACCTCTACAATTTAGTTTGTATATGCTTATGTAACGATTGAAATAGAAATAAAATCTTAAACATGTGCTATGTTTCTAGATTTCCCATCCTTCTTGTAGAACTGAATTGATTTCTGAGAGAGGAGGTTTGCATCCATTTCGCACATACTCCTTGAAAGTTCAGCTTTTCATTAATGAAATCATTTTGCATTTTTCATGTTGGGTCGTTTTGCTTGAAGAACAA
>BPLR01017032.1:0-23704 GCA_021605095.1 Caerostris extrusa | reverse complement strand
TTGCCCGTTTTATGTTCTCTTTATATTTAGATGATAAAAATACTTAAAAAAATCAAATTTATTTTGAGATATTACACAGTAAGTTACATATGCCATGTGTATATATTTCTTTTGGTAAATTAAAAATTTATTTTTACCAATGCATAACTGAAAAGATACATTTTGCAAGATATTTTGCAATTTGAAATAAATTTTGTTTTTTAGACATACTTAATTAATTTTAGTAGAGAGATATGGAGATAGTTTTCCTGTTTTATATTCTTATACACCTCAAAAGCCAAAACATTATGGCCACCTGTCAATAACGGGCCCACCTTTGGCGCACATATAGCTTTCAACCCTCCTTGGATACAGCCATGGATTTTCTATACCCAATACCAATACCACTTCCACTTCCAATCGCTGTGCTTCTCTCCATTGTTTGGCCAGGAGTTTGGCTGTAAATGTAGGTGGTGGTCATAACAGCTTGGGTTTGAGTGTATTTTATGGTTATCAGTTTTAAGAGACAAAATAAAATTTACTAAGATTAAAACAAATTCATTCATATAATTTAACATATTCGAAAACGATATCATATGAAGAAAAAGAAGTCTTTTTAGAGATGGTTAACAAAATGCAAACAAAAATTTCACAATCGGAAATACAAATCTCTAGACAGGATTTTAGTTTCATACTATGGAGAAAAAAATGAAACTATAATTAGGAATACATATTTTTCAATTAAATAAACGGTAAGTCACAACTATATGCTGTTTTGTTTTACATTTAATGGAAATAATTATAATAATTACAGGAATAAATTTCGCTATATATCAATTAGCATACAACAGAATATCCAAGAAACTCTAAAAAACTAATATGTATCATGATGTCTGTAATTATTCTACAAAGAAATAACACCTTTGCTTAGTATTCATTGTTAAATTATTATTTCAGCCTCTTCGCAGGAACTTTTGTGCATTTACATAATCGAAAGCAACATCACTTTCAACAAAAGAGTCTTCAGGAGAACACTCAAAACCTCCTTCCTTGAGAGGAATAATAAAGTGCAGCTAGTTTTCGTTCCAAATGAGCCGTCCAGCAAAAATAACACAATCAGCAATCCAGTCTCTAAGGACAGGAGTTACTCCAACGACTTTTTCCGGTAATTGCGCCAAAGCAACGATAAATAATTTAATTACGAATTCAAAAGATATTGCTCAATTGTATTATAAGTATCACCAACACTATTTGATATTTATAAGGTAACGTGGACGAGCACAATGGATTCTCAAAGCAGCACGCAAATCAGATTAAAGGTATTTGCTCATTCAAACAATTTGTACGATTCCTGGTTATTTTCTACGATCAGAATAAATTTGCAAGAAGTTGATATGTATAGATAGCAGTAAACTCAACAAATTAATTTTACGAAAACCTAAACTGGCGCAATGGAATTTTTATTGTTCTATTAGAATGATTAAGTAAGACATATGCATAAAAGAAACTGAAAATGAAGGACTTGTTAGAAAAGTTTTCCAAATATGAATTGGGTTATATAAATACTTATAAAGTTACTACTTTTTAAATTCATTATCAAACAATTTAATCTGTCCATGTAATGGAAATAAATTCTAGTTTTATCTTAGAAATACGATTGATTTTAAAACAGGTAATTTTCCCGTGTTATGGTCTGTTTTATCTATCTTTAGATGATAAAAATATATTTAAAAATCAAATGTATTTTAAAATCTTTTACACAGTTAGTTATATAGTAAGTACGTGCAAATATTTTCTTTAAATTACAGATTTATAATCCCCCTGCATAAACGAAAAGATAAATTTTGTTCAGCATTTTTATCTTTTCTTTTATGCATCAGCATTTTTTTTTCATTGCATTAATGCTTTTTGTTAAATAATTTTTTTAATCCTTTTTATATTAATATTCCTACAATAAATAATCGAAAGCGACATCTAATCAGCAATTTAACATATTATTTCGACAACATGAAACAAAGTCTTTTAAGAAATTTAACAAAATGCAGTAATTTTCCTTTTCGAACAAAAGGCAAAAAAAAATTTTACTATGGGAAATCAAATCTTTAAGTAGGTTTTAGATTATGACTACATACAAAATGAAAATGAAAGTATAATTAGGTTTTAAAATTTTTGAATTTAACCAATGGTAAATCAGTCCGACTGTAAGCTGTTCCGTTTTACTTAATGGAAATAATTATAATATTAATTAATAAATTTCGCCCAATATTAATTAGCATACAACAGAATATCCAAGAAACACTTAACAACTAATTAACAAAGAACTAAACCTAATTCTTTGTTAAATTATTATTCCATTCTCTTCGGGGAACTATTGAGTATTTACATAATCGAAAACAACATCACTTTCAACAAAAGACTGCTCAGGATAACATTCAGAACCCCCTTCCTTGAGAGGAATAATAAAGTGCAGCTAGTTTTCATTTCAAATAAGCCGTCCAGCAAAAATAACACAATCAGCGATCGAGTCTCTAAACAGGAATTACTCCAACGACTTTTTCCAGTAATTGTGCCAAAGCAACGATAAATAATTTAATTACGAATTCAAAAGATATTGCTCAATTGTATTACAAGTATCACCAACACCATTTGATATTTATAAGGTTACGTGGACGAGCACAATAGATTCTCAAAGCATCACGCAAATCAGATTAAAGGTATTTGCTCATTCAAATAATTAGTACGATTCCTGGTTAGATCTTTATGATCAGAATAAATTTGCGAGACGTTGATATGTATAGATAGCAATAAACTCAACAAATGAGACTAGTGCAATGGAAGTTTTACTCTTTCTAATAGAATGATTAATGAAGACATAAGTATGAATAAAAGTAACTGAAAAAGAATGATTTGTTAGAAAAGTTTTCCGAATATGAATTGGGTTTATCTAAATACTTATAAAGTTACTCTTTTTAAATTCTTTATCAAACACTTATCTGTCCATGTAATGGAAAATAAATTCTAGTCTCATCTTAGAAATACGATTGATTTTAAAAGAGGTAATCTGCCAGTTTCATTTTTCTGTTTTATCTATTTTAGATAATAAAATACATTTAAAATCAAATATATTTCTAAAATCGATTACACAGTAAGTTATTATTATTATATGTACAATTTTCTCTAAATTAATGTAAATTATTTTTCACCAATAATATAAATAAAAACATAAATTTTGTCAGATATAGCAACTTATCCATGTAATTTGAAATAAATTTTATTTTATAAATACTTGATTAATTTTAGTAGAGATATGAAGATAATATTCCCGTTTTATATTCTGATATTTTATGATTATCTTTTTTAAGATATTCATGATATTATCACGATCACAATCTATTTTAGATGATAAAAATACATTTAAAATCAAATGCATTTTTAAGATCGCTTACACAGTAAGCTATTATTGTACCATGTATATATTTTCTGTAAATTAAAGTAAATTTATTTTCATTAATACAGGAATGCAAAGATAAAATTGTCAGATATAGTAACTTATCTATGTAATGTGAAATAAATTTTATTTAAGAAGTACTTGATTAGTTTTAGTTGAGAGATAAGGAGATAATTTCAGTTTTATATTCTGATATTTTATGGTTATTTGTTTTAAGTGATTCACGAAGAAAATCTCTGAGATCAAATATGTTCTCAGTACGAATGGCACAGTAAATTATTATTGTTCCATGTTAATATTATCTATATCTTAAAAAGTAAATATAGTTTTAAGAATTCTTAAAGGAAAATATATGGTTATTTATAAGTTGAATTTTTTGATTCATAAAAGTAATTTGATAAAACTCATAAATAATGTTGTTATAATAAATTATTTCTTTAAGTTTTATATATTAAATGCTTAGTCCTATTGTAAAGTCAAATATTGTAATCTGTCTATGTAATATGAAAATAAATTTAACTCTGATATATATTTTATAAGTTTAATGAAATAAATAATTAGAAACTAGCTTACAATAAATTATTATTAGTAGTAGTATGTATTTTCTATTTAAAGTAAATTTATTTTCAAAATTTTTCTTGATTACCTTTGAACTACACATTTATAGAGTACATTAGATATCATTTATAGAGCACATAGTCGAATATTCTTTTAAAAATTTGGACTAATATATAATGAATAATATGAACCAAATGCTTTTGACGCAGCAGAACCATAACTGGTCGTGCATCATAAATAAAATCTACTTACTACCTAAAGAAACATACCTTATAACTTTATCAATTTATAATCAATAATATCAATTATTTTTTATTTTAACAAAGAATCTGTCTTACAAAACATACCTGAAAAAAACCATCCTACTACTTATCTGTATACATAAATGAATGTATATATGTGCATATTTAAAAACTATGCCTCTTATAAGTTTATTTATTTCACAATCTATTGTTTCGTTAAAAAGAAATTTTATAAAAATTAAGAAAAAAATTATGAAATTTCATTGCCATCATATTTCCACTCAATTTGATGGCGTCAACATTAAAAAACCTGTCTGGTAAATTATTGTAAAAAAAAGGCAGAGAATTTTTGCAGTACTAGTTTTCAATTTACTTTACATACATACAATATTTTATTTTAAAAGTAATTGCTAGCTCATTATATGTTAAAATATTATAGGGAATTATTGGGTAAGAAAAAATTCCCTGTAATAATATAATATATTAAAAATATAATATTAAAAGTAAAAATACCTTTATTTAGACGTTTTATATTATTTAAGGTGAAATATTTAAATTCTATAACTTTTAATACACAAACAATTTTCTTAATAAAATTTACCTAAACTAAATATATTTTATTTATTTTGACCAGCCAATACTGGTTCATTTCTGCTAATAACATTTTTTAACTTATTTGAGTAAAAAATTATAGTAACAATATTTTCCTTACAAAATATATATGAACATATCTATAACAAGCAATATTAACCAATAGTTAAGCACAGCATAACAAAACCCGAAGCAATTAATATATATCACTTCAGTGAATACCATCTAAAAATAAATTTCAAGAAAATGAACACAAAGGGAAACTGTTAATTTTAGTACTTTAAAATACGAATAAAAGAATTATTTGTGAAATAATAATATATATATATATGCCGAAAAAGTTAACATAGATAATAAATGACGTTCTCTTTTTAATAAGTTTAATAAAAGAAAAATTAAAAGAATAATTTGAGAAGTAATAATATATATATATATATATATATATACACTCAAAAGCCAAACATTATGACCACCTGTCAATAACGAGTTTGGCCCACCTTTGGCGCACAACACATCTTCAACCCGCCTTGGCATGGATGCCACAAGTCCTTGGTAGATGGCCGGAGACAGATTGTACCAGATGTTTAAGCAACGGTCCCGCAAATACGAGATATTGCGAATTGGTGGTCTTTGAACTCTGAGCTGCCGTCCCAGGACATCCCAAATGTGTTCTATCGGATTGGGATCCCGGGAGTTAGGCAGACCAGGACATTAACTGGAATTCAGCCTCATGTTCCTGGAACCACTCCAATACAATTTTAGCCTTGTGACAAGGGGCGTTGTCCTGTTCTAACATTCCATTTCCAGCTGGAAAACAGAGGCCATGTAAGGGTGCAACTGGTCACAATGATGTTCAGATACACTGTAGCATTCATGGTCTGCTCTACCCCAACCACGGGTCCCAGAGACGCCCAAGGAACATCCCCCAAAGCATAATACCGCCACCACCAGGCCTGTGTATGACCTACTGTACATTGAGGGAGCAACTGTTCGCCTGGAAGACAGCGTATCCTGACACGGCCATCGGCATGATGAATGACAAACCGTGATTCATCTGATCAGTCAACTCTCCCCACTGATCCATGGACCAGTCACGATGTTCCCGGGCCCAGAGCAGGCGCAGTTGGCGATGACGCTTGGTCAGCAAAGGCACACGAGTGGGACGTTTGCTGCGTAGCCCCATATCCAACAGTGTCCGCTGAATAGTGTCCGCTGAACAGTGTCCGCTCCGACACTATTGTACTTGGTCCTGCATTGTATTGGGCTGCCAGCTGAGCCACTGTCTGGCTCCGGTTTTGCTTCACCATGCGAGACAGTCTCCGAAGACCTTTTTCTTTGATAGCGTGTGGACGTCCAACACCATGTCGTCTACTGCTCACCGTCATTCATCCTCTTTGCATAAGTACTAACAACTGTAGATCGCGAACAGCCCACGGGTCGTGCAGTTTCGGAAATACTTGTTCCGAGCCTTCGAGCCATTACAATCTGCCCTCTATCAAAGTCGGTTAGATCCGCAGCCTTTCCCATTACACACAGAAGTGAAAGAATGATTCTTCAGACTCTCCAGCAGCATTAAATACCACTTCCAACAAATCACGTACCTTCCCGTCATCCAGGCAAGTTCATTGCAAAATGTAAGGGTGGTCATAATGTTTTGGCTCTTGAGTGTATATATATATAATATATTTATAGTGCTTGTAAATAAAAATTTAAGGGGTTCCCATGCACTGAAAGTGGCCCTTTTCTTGAAGCTGTTATAGGTCTATTATAGATCGAGACGTTAGAACGTCTAAATAATTCATAATTAAATTATTATTTAAATGGCAATTATATTGATTTTTATTATTTTAATGACACTGTATAGTATTAATTTACTACATCGCGAATTTAGAATATTTTTTTATTTCTGATCAACAATCAACCTATTGGAATTTACTTATATATTATTTTGCATTGTCAGTTAAAAAGTTATTCACGAATTTGGTTTTGGTAAAAATTGTTTTATAAATATGAACTTATATATATATTTTTGTTTTAATGAAATAATAAATCAAAATAAAGTTTAATTTTAAAGTTAAAAACAATTTTTCATGACTTATAAAAGCAGAATAAATCAATTACCTTAATTTAAAACCAATTATTTAAAACTTCTGCTTCAACCTCTACTAAAACAAACGTCGCTTTACTAAAAAACAACTTCCTCCCAACATCACCTGTTGGCACACTCTGAATTATTAATTAAAAACAGGCACCCTGGCTGAGCTTTTTGTTAATCTGACATTTGCTTCATTATCAGTCTGTGTTTTTCCGCTTGTTAATTTCATTAGATTTTTTTTTCTACGTCACTTGGGTTTCACAAAAGACATGGTTCGCAATTAATCTCTTGTTAAGTTTTAGATGTTGGTGGTTTTGTTTTCCGTACTGATGTAGTAAAAAAACCCTACATCCCTTTTATTTTTATTTCTTTTTTTTATTATTTTGGTATTCCAATCTCATAATCTGGAAATTTTTCGTGAGTTCTAGAATTGTTTTGATAAGCGCCAAAAAAAAAAAAAAATAAAATAAAATAAAAACAGAAACAGTTCGTTCTTTTGGAGTTTGGCAGTAATTAATCAACTTTATTATCTAACTAATACTTCATTTCTTTACTGTTTTCCTAAGCGGATTACGGTTTTTTTTAATAAACTTATTTTACTGCGTTTGAATGATAGGTAAAACAATAAAAGCAGATTAAAAATACATCAAAATAAAATTTTGTGTAATGTATTAAAAACAATAAAAAAACATTGTAATTCGTGGAAAAATAAATTATCATCTTCACTCGAATATTAAATGATTACTACGGATTTTGAATTTGGTTTATTTAGTGACTATTTTTATTTTAATAATATCTAAATGTACAAAATAAGTCCTACCTGAAAAAGGCTCTTTCCTCAATTATTTATCTAATTAGACAGCTAAAAGATTTATTTTATTTCCCCTTAATAATATAAATAATTGATTTATATATATGACAGTGTTTTTTGACTTGTATTCTTTTGAACAACAAATTTCACATTATTTTTCATAATAAAAATCATATTATTTATTATAGAAATTTTATAGAAACAGCAAAAAGTATAAATCATTTTTTATAAAGATTCTTAACATTTTTATTAAATTATTAAATAATAAGTTCTGTTTCTGAAGCTTATATAATAAATTCTAACTACAGGATATTATGTTGATTTTTATAACAGCGCTAAGCTTATTTACAATATAATATACATTATAAACATAAATAACCTATAGAAAAACTAATCAAATATTAGGTGTAACTTCATTTTGTTAAACGTGTTCGTTTGTAGATAAGATTGGTTTGATTTGTAGCTCTACGGTCATCTTGTTCACACGAAGGCTAATTAGACAGGAACCTACAGTTTAATGTGGATTCCGAACCACTCAAAAACATTCATGCCAACTCCAGGATTCGAACCTGGAGCATGTGATACAAAAGGCCAACTGTTGATAAGAAGTTAGCTACTATTATATCACAGCCCATCACTGTACCTAGAGCTAAGTTGCCCCCATACAGTTCGGGAATGATGTAGGTGAAAAGTATGACTGAGTAATGTGACGTTCTGCAGTCATATAGATGGGACTATGGCTTAAAATGGATTCCGGACCATTACAAACATCCATGGTACCGCCGGGATTCGAACGCGAAGATCCCAGCACCGAGCGCCAGAGAGCTAGACACTCGGCCATTCAGTCCCCAAAAAAGAAGTTAGCTAAAAATTGTGGTCGAATCTATCCATGCGTGTATTTTTTACCAGAGGGTGGATACTAATTTGACCACTACTATATTGACCACCACTATTTTTACTACTCTTTGGATGAAGAATTCAGTGCTAAAAATTCTGCATTTTATGCATTAAATTCGTAAAATAATTACATTTTTTTATCCTTCATACTTAAAAATGAAAAGTTTACAAAAATATTTGTAGGGTGAATTTCAATGGATTCAAAAGATTTCGCTCTGACCTACTTAGAAAAATTTAGATCTATACGTTTGCATAGATTTCATGCATGGAGTCATTTCCAACGATAAATAAGGAATAATAAACAAGCTCATGGGAACTCTAAAATGTTTTTTATGTATTATAATTCTTTAAAAATGCACCTCTATGCATAATGCATGGCGTTTAATACTATTTCTACAAGGCAGATCCAATGCAAAACTTTTCGCTTATACAAGAGCCTTTTTATTTTGCATTCTTGCATGTCTGAAGATAATGATGCTATTATTTAACAATAATTTTTTCTGAAGCATTGAATAATTTTTACAAGATTTGCCTTTGAATGAATATTTCAGGGCAATGTATTCAGTTCTGTTCGCATGCATCTTTAAATAATTTAATCAAGCCTTTTTAGAATGAAAATTTCATTGAAATGATAATAATTTAAGCAAATTGGTTTAAAATTTGAGGTATGTAATTTATGTGCATATCCAGCTAACATATTTTTAGAAAAATATCAATACATTTTAAAGTAAATATGCAGCAGTGTCATAAGAGAAACAAATATTGTTTCATTTTATTAATGGAAATGGGCGTCTAGTAAAAGTTTCAGGTAAATAAAAAACATAAATATGTATTGGGTTTCCTACATTCAAATATACATCGTCAAGTAATGTTTATATATAAAATAAAATTATGTTACAATGAAAATAACCTTATTTAAGTTAGCTGATAAATTAGATTTGAATTTTTCTCAATGATGTTATAAATATATTTAATGTAAATAAATTATTGATTTATTGTTTAAAAAAGAATTTCATAAAAGAAGTTGAATAGCTGTTAATTTTGTTTACATTAATCAATTACAAAAACATGCAAAATTTAATTGTTACTAAAATAATAAATCATTTTAGATTAATAATTAGTTTATAATTTATAAATAACATTCATAATATTTAATTATTCGTAAAATTTATAGTTTTATAAAAACTGTTTATCTGATTTTATTTGTAGCAAAATGCATCATAGAAAAGATATAAACAAATTAAACTTATTGTACTTATTTAAGTTTAACATTGAAATACAATTATAACATTATATCACCCTTATTGAAAATATAATAGTTACAATTATTAAACATTTAAAATGTAATTGTATTAAAATAATTCAATTATTCATTAAGAATTACTTTAAATAATGATACGTCATTAGCATCAAGTAATATAATTGCAAATCATACAACTAAATTAATCTATTTTTACTGATTAATTTAGTCCCCAACAGTTTTTATTCAGTGCTTTGTTAGTATTGCATTCCAAGTGCTTTGTTAGCATTGCTTATGTAGTTTTGAACTTTAGGAAGATTATACAGAAAACTAGTCACAATGGTAAACTGATTTGCTTAATAAATTACTTCTTCAAACTTTGTTAAGGTTTTCTTTTGACTGGTCTTTGATTTTTTTTTTTTTTTGATACCTATTTATATAAATTATCACTGATTAATTTAGCCTCGACAAATTTTTATTTACCTTTAATTTCTAAAACATATATATAAAATAATTGTTTTTTAACAATGCATAAAAATGACAACAATCCTTTAAATTTAATGAAGTTAACATTCACACAAAACACGTAAACTCTTCTGTCTTCTAATGAGATACAAAATAAAATAATAGCATGTGGACACACACGTGCTACTGCACATAAAACTCCTGACGGTGCAGAACTGGGAAGGCGTCTCACAGATGATGGTGGGGTCGTTGTCGTTTATGACATCATTAGAGGGGTAAGCCGGTTTTTTACAGCGATACGCAAAAGAAGAATCATTAAAATAATAATCGGAGCATTAGAGAATGAAAGATATGCGTCGCGGCAGGTGAAGCTTTGGATTTAAAGTAAAAAAAAAAAAAAATCAAAGAAACTGACTGGTAAAGAGTCTTGGTTGTTTTTTAGAAGAAGAAAGATAAGAAAAAGGAAAATGTGAAAGTTCCCTTTCTTGAAATAAACATGCAGAAAAGTTTAACGAATGGAACAAGAATCATTAAGATAAGGTATTTCGATCCTAACTTTCGATCAATAAACTTATTTAAAAAAAAAAAGTCATTTATTGTTTATGTTAATTTTTAACATATATATTAGTTTATTATTACTCCACAAATCATTATTAAATTTTTTTCTTATTAAACATATTAATAAAAGAAATCATTTATTGTTTATGTTAATTTTTTTATATTATTATTATAAGTTTTAAGAAGGTAATAAAAAATAAACAATAGAAACAAAAACAATTGGATTGGAAATTGTGACTCAGCGTAGCAACTACATGGTAATTCAGAAAGGAGGATATCGAAACGCTAATGAATAATATTCAAAACAGTGCGAGGTCTTTTGCGATTTTGAAATCACAAATGTTGTAATCACAGTTACTCTGCTTATACAAAACAGATTTTTAATAACTGATACACAATGGCTACTCATTTACTTAAAACATTGTTAAAGATTTTCTTTCGATTTGTCTTTATTTGATTTTCTTTGTATGGCCCATATTTTTCTAAATTGTCACTGATTAATTTAGCCGTCTGCAAGTTATTATTTTATTAAATGTATATATATATATATATATATATATAAATATATAATTGTTTTTAACAATACATCAAAAATGACAATAATCCTTTAATTTAAATGAAGTTAACATTCACACAACACACATAAACTTTTCAGTCTTCTAATGAGATACAAAATAAAATAATAGCATGCAGACGCACACATGCAGCTGCACATAAAAACTCATGACGGTACAGAACTGGGAAGGCGTCACACGGATGATGGTGGGGTCGTTGTCGTTTATGACATCATTAGAGGGGGTAAGCCGGTTTTTCCTGTGATACGGGGAAGAAGAATCATTAAAATAATAATCAGAGCATTAGAGAATGAAGATCTGCGTCGCGGCAGGTGAAGGTTTGGATAAAAAAAAAATAATAAACAAAGAAACTGACTGGTAAAGAGTCTTGGTTGTTTTTAGAAGAAGAAAGAAAAAGAAAAAATGTGAAAGTTCCCTTTTGAAATAAACATGCAGAAAAGTTTAACGAAGGAACAAGAATCATTAAGATAAGGTATTTCTGAACCTAACTTTGATCAATAAAATTATTAAAAAAAAAAAAAAAAAAAAACCAAAGTCATTTATTGATGTTAATTTTTTCATCATATATATATATATATATTATTTCTTCACAAATTATGTTATTTTTAATTTTTCTTTTAATAAAGCTTATTAAAAAATGTCCTTTATTGTTTATGTTAATTTTTTAACATATATATTAGTTTATTATTACTCCACAAATCATTGTTTTATTATATTTTTTCTTATTAAACATATTAATAAAAAAAAGAAATCATTTATTGTTCATGTTAATTTTTTTATTATTATTATAAGTTTTAAGAAGGTAATAAAAAAATAAACAATAGAAACAAAAACAATTGATTGGAATTTGTGACTCAGCGTAGCAACTGCATGGTAATTCAGAAAGGAGGATATCGAAACGCTAATGAATAATATTCAAAACAGTGCGAGGTCTTTGCGATTTTTGAAATCAGAAATGTTGTAATCACAGTTACTCTGCTTATACAAAACAGATTTTTTAATAACTGATACACAATGGCTACTCATTTACTTAAAACATTGTTAAGATTTTCTTCGATTTGTCTTTTATTTGATTTTCTTTGTATGACCCATATTTTCCAAATTGTCACTGATTAATTTAGCCGCCTGCAAGTTATTTTTTATTAAATTTATATATATATATATATATATATATATATATATATATATATAATTGTTTTTAACAATACATCAAAAATGACAATAATCCTTTAATTTTAATGAAGTTAACATTCACACAAAACACAAACTTTTCTCAGTCTTCTAATGAGATACAAAAATAAAATAATAGCATGCAGACGCACACATGCAGCTGCACATAAACCCATGACGGTACAGAACTGGGAAGGTGTCACACAGATGATGGTAGGGTCGTTGTCGTTTATGACATCATTAGAGGGGGTAAGCCGGTTTTTCCAGCGATACGCAAAAGAAGAATCATTAAAATAATCAGAGCATTAGAGAATGAAGATCTGCGTCGCGGCAGGTGAAGGTTTGGATTAAAAACATAAAAAAAAAAAAAAAGTAAAAGATACTGACTGGTAAAGAGTCTTGGTTGTTTTTGGAAGAAGAAAGATAAAAAAATATGAAAGTTCCCTTTCTTGAAATAAATATGCAGAAAAAGCTTAACGAATGGAAAAGAATCATTAAGATAAGGTATTTCGAAAATAACTTTCGATCGATAAAATTATTTTTTTTTTTTAAAAAGAAAAAAAGTCATTTATTGTTGATGTTAACTTTTTAACATACATATTAGTTTATTATTACTGCACAAATCATTGTTTTATTTTATTTTTCTCTTATTAAACATATTAAAAAAGGAAATCATTTATTGTTTATGTTAAATCTTTTTATTATTATTATAATTTTTTAGAAGGTAATAAAAAAAATAAACAATAGAAACAAAAACAATGGGTGGGGGTGGGGGAATTGTGACTCAGCGTAGCAACTGCATGGTAATTCAGAAAGCAGGATATCGAAACGTTAATGAATAATATTTAAAACAGCGCGAGGTCTTTTGCGATTTTTGAAATCATAGTTACTCAGTTTTTCAAAACAGGTTTTTCAATAACTGATACGCAATGGTTACTCATTTACTTAAAACATTGTTAAGGTTTTGTCGATTGGACCTTATTTGATTTTTCTTTGTATCGCCTTTATTTTTCTAAATTGTTACTGATTAATTTAGCCATCTACAAGTTTTTATTTTATTAAATATATATATATATAATAATTGTTTTTAACAATCCATAAAAAATGACAATCTTTTAATTTTAACGAAGTTAACATTCACACAAAACATATATACATTTCTGTCTTCTAATGGGATACAAAATAAAATAATAGCATGCAGACGCACATATGCTGCTGCACATAAAACTCCTGACGGTACAGAACTGGGAAGGCGTCACACGGATGATGATAGGGTCGTTGTCGTTTATGACATCATTAGAGGGGGTAAGCCGGTTTTTCCTGTGATACGGAAAAGAAGAATCATTAAAATAATAATCAGAGCATTAGAGAATGAAGATCTGCGTCGCGGCAGGTGAAGGTTTGGATAAAAAATAAAATAAACAAAGAAACTGACTGGTAAAGAGTATGGGTTGTTTTCGGAAGAAGTAAGATAAAAAAACGTGAAAGTTCCCTTTCTTGAAATAAACAGGCAGAAAAGTTTAACGAATGGAACAAGAATCATTAAGATAAGGTATTTCGACTAACTTTCGATCAATAAATTTATTTTATAAAAAAAAAGAAAAGAAAGTCATTTGTTGTTAAGGTTATTTTTTTAACATACATAAATTTTATTATTACTTCATAGATGATTCTTTTATTAAAATTATTTTAAAAGAAAGTTTTTTATTTTTTTTTTATTTTTAAGGTATATATATATATATATTATGAAATGTATTAAAAATCAGTCATTTATTGTTTATGTTACTTCTTTTAACATACATGAATTTTATTATTACTTCAGAAATCATTTTTTTTATTTTTTATTTTTTCTTCTGTGCTTAACTATTGGTTAATACTTCTTGTTATGTATTAGTCCGTATATATTATATAATGAAAATATTATAATTATAATTTTGTTATCCAAATTAGTTAAAAATTTTTACTAGCAGAAATGAGACAGTGTTGGCCTGTCACAGAAAGCAAAATATTTTTAGTTTGGGTGAATTTTATTTAGAAAAATAATGCGTGCATTAAAAGTTTTAATGTTTAAATATTTAACCTTAAATAATATAAAATGTCTAAATAAAGAAATCATTCATATCCAATAATTTCCTATTACCATTTATTGCTTATATTAACTTTTTTAACATATAAATATATTTTGTTATATCTTCACAAATCGTTCTTTTATTCAAATTTCAAATAGAAGACAGAGGAGAGTTTAAGTTTAGAGTTAAAATATCTCACTTTAATAAATAAATAAATAATGAATATATATACCTATATATAATAGTAATTAATTAATTACTATATTAATAATATATTTTTTTTTTTTCTATATAATCAATGGGCTGAAAGCTTAAGACATTTCTCTCATTCACAAAGCAGGAGATAGAGGTTGCTATTCCATCAAGGCTCTCCCGTCAATCTGGCAAATCATCATCATTATTTTTATTGTGCATCAATTTTATATAATCTTTTTCAAGTTGAAAACAATAAATGCAATATTAACGAAGCACTTCAATTTTTCCAGAAAAATAATTCCTTAATTTGACTTAATAATACATCATTTGTTGTACATCTTGATCAAATCGAAATCAGCAGCATTTGTTGACATTTTATCCATTGTCCTACAGCAATTTTTTTTTTTTTTTTTTATTGTTTCATAAACTGCAACACTCTCCTGGATCACGATCAATGTTCTTTACCAGGAAGAAAAGACCACTAATACAAGGTAATCCACTAATCCCCTAATCACTTTAATCCACTAATACAAGGTATCCATATGAATATTTAACTTCCATTTGACCATTAACTTCAAAATATTCTATACTTTCATTTGTCAAAAATTCTTTTAACAGAATGCTGTTCTGTTTTGTGTGTACTTCTTAATTGGGAAGGGTTCATCTTTATGCTGCTGCTGTCTGGGAAAAAGTTTGCTTTTCCTACACTCTTCTGTCACCTACTTCATATTCTTTATTCTACTACATTAATGTTGCCTACAGTAATGTAAAGTTCTCTGATTTTTTTAAACGTTTCAGAATTTCACTTAATTGATCAACGAATAATATGAATGTTAGCACTAATGTTAGCGTTAGAGTTGATGTTAGTGTTAGCTCATTGATGTTAGCGGATGTTAGCATTAAACATAAGATTTTGCAAATTGTTAATAAAAATACATTACAACCTTATTTACAATAAATAAAAAGTTTCAATAAATTAAAATCTAATTTATATTTTTAAAATTTTATTTTTAAATTTTCTAAATAAGATTAAAAAAATTATTTTGCTTCTCATCAAGGAAGACAACAGTTGTAATTTCTGTAATATATACGGATACCGCTTTACTTCAATTAGAGGAATATGGCATTTCTATGGATTTTAAATGGTATATAAAAGGATTAAATGCTACATTTTCACACTGATACATTCCCCAAAGTGAGGGAAAGAATTTCTTAATTACAATTTAATTAGTCATAATTTAAAATACGAACTATTTACTAAATACAGATAACGAGCTAACTCATATCATATGAAATATTATATTCATTTATTTTTTTGTGGGCATACTTTCAAAATACTCCTTTTTATAGTAAATTTAAATAAATAAGAATTTTTATTCCCTTTATCAAATGTTTTAAGTATTTGAAAATAATCATAATATAGTTATTTTTAATACAATAACTAGTTTAAATAAATATAATATGCATAATCAAATAAATATAAATAATATAATATATATATATACATATATAAATATAATATAGTTCTTTCTAATATATATTTTTTCCAATGTAACATATAATTGAAAAAGAAGAAGTGTTTTATTAGAAAGTTTTTTGTTAAGAAATAACCAATAAATTAAGTCTTTTGCAATGATCAAAAAGGATATCATTTTTTTTTTTTTGAAAATTTTAAAGGAGAATATGAAGAAAAATACTTTGTAAGGATATCGGAAGAAAAAAAGCTATTTTTAATTTAACTTGTGGGTTCCAATTTTGATTCAAGACTAGTTGGAATGTGTGTGGACAAGAGACAGATTCGTCTTATAGGCGTTCATCACATACACTACTTTATGAATGTAGTAGTTTTTAATTTAACATGATGCATTAACAAAAGAATTGCCAGGATTGGAGTTTCTGAACTTTTTCCTTATACAACATACAAGTGTAGAGAAACTGTTTCTAAAGTTTTTCTAGACCAGAGGTCTACAAACTACGGCCCGCCAGTGTCATCAATCCGGCCCGCGACAGCGAATAGCTTATTGTTGCTGTAAAAAGTTAGATGAAAAACGCAGAATGATAATAACTCAGTTTTATTGGCTTGCTATGTAAAGCTTAATGACAAGCATAATACGCTAAAAGTTTAACTTAAGCATAACAACTAACAAATAATTGAAATGAATTCCACTAACATTATAAACTAATGAATACCCCACGGTTACACTCGGTAGTCATGTTGGGGTAAAGAGTATCGCATATGTATGTATATCGATGTTTGGATGTATATATCCTGAATCAAACTTATGCTTTTTATCTGGAAAATCCCTCAGTAACAAAAAAAAAAACTAAATTAACGTGAATGAAACCGCGGGATATCCACTTGTAAAAAAATTCTAATGAGATTATGTAATTGTCATTTTTCACTAACAGTAGTTTGTAGTTAGCAAGCGTATGCTCGCTTAGAGCGCGTACTTGGTGACTAGTCTAGAAATTATTGATAATGGCAGAAAAATTAAAACGTTTTTGGCCCTTGGTACTTACTGAGTAAACAGTATGGCCCTAAGGCTGGAAAGTTTGGAGACCCCTGTTCTAGACAAATAAACACTTATCTTTGGAGGGAACAATATTAATACCTAAATTATCTGTTTTTAATTAAATTCCCTACAAAATGAGCTGTTCTATTTCAAATGCTAATAAGATCCACAATGAAATAGACAAAAAAAAAAATTTTAAATGTAATTTTCCTAAAGTTAAAATTTAAAGTAAATATATTTTACATTATTAACAACATTTTGCTTTTTAAATCAATAAATTAAACTTATTTTTATGATAAATAAAAATGGATTAAAATTTTCGACACAAATAAAATCTCAAAAAATATTATAATTGGCACTTTATTAAAAATGTTTGTATGATTTGTAATTATAATGCTTGATGTTATTGGCGTTTAATTATTTAATGTAATTCTTAATAAGTAATTAAAATTATTTTAACACAATTACAATTAAAAATGTATAATAATTGAAATTATTATATTTTGAATAAAGTGATATAATATTGTAATTGTATAATAATGATAAACCTAAAGAATCACAATAAGTTCAATTTGTTTATATCTTTTGGGTGATTCATTTTGCTAAAATTAAATCAGATAAACAATGTTTTATAAAACTTTGAATTTTGCAAATAATTAAATATTCTGAAGGTTATTTACAAATTATAACTAAATACTAATCTAAGATGATTTATTATTTTCTTAACGGATTAAATTTTTAATGTCTTTGTTAATAGTTAAATTAAACAACTAATGCAATCTCCTTTATCAAATTCTTTTAAACCATAAACCAATAATTTATTTTATTAAATATATTTAAAACATCATTGAGAAAATTCAAATCTAATTTATCAGCTAACTTTAATAAGGTTATTTTCATTGTAACATTATTTTATTTTATATATAAACATTACTTGATTATGCCCATTTGAATGTATGAAAAGCAATACATATGATTTTTTATTTGCTCTGAAGCTTTTAATAGATGCCCCTTTCCATTAATAAAATGAAACAATATTTGTTTCTCTTATGAAACTGCTGCATATTTACTTTAAAAATTTAATGATCTTTTTTAAAAATATGTTAATTGGATATGTACATAAATTACATATTTCAAATTTTTTAAACCAACTTGCTTAAATTATTATGATTTCAATGAAATTTTCTTTCTAAAAAGGCTTGATTAAATTATTTAAAGATGCATGCGAACAGAACTGAATGCATTGCCCTAAAATATTCTTTTCTAAGGCAAATCTTGTAAAAATTATTCAATGCTTGAAGAAAAAGTATTGTTAAATAATAGCATCATATCTTCAGACATGCGAATGTAAAATAAAAGGCTCTTGTATAAGCGAAAAGTTTTGCATTGATCTGCCTTGTAGAAAATTGTATTAAACGCCTTGCATTATGCATAGAGGTGCATTTTAAAGAATTATAATACAAAAAAGCATTTTATAGTTCCCATGAGCTGGTTTATTATTTCTTATTTATCGTTCGAAATGATTCCATGCATGAAATCTATGCAAACGCATAGAACTGAATTTTTTTTTATCTAGGTCAGAGCGAAATCTTTTGAATCCATTGAAATTCACCTGACAAATATTTTTGTAAACTTTTATTTTAAGTATGATGGATAAAAAAAAATTAATTATTTTACGAATTTAACGTATAAAATGCCGAAATTTTATCACTGAATTCTTCATCCAAAGAGTAGTAAAAATATAGTGGTCAAATTATAGTAGTGGTCAGTGGTATTTAAAATCGATTAGGCTATAATTTTTAAGCTAAATTCATAAAACTCTTTTAAAAAGAGAAATGACATTTAATATTTGATTACTTTTTCTATAGGATATTTGATTGCTTATAATATTATAATGTAAACCAGTATTTGATTTTATTATATTATATAGTAAATAGGTATTTCATTGTTTATAATATTATATTGTAAAAAGATATTTCATTGTTTATAATATTATATTGTAAAAAGGTATTTCATTGTTTATAATATTATATTGTAAAAAAAGTATTTGATTGTTATAATATTATATTGTAAAAAAGGTATTTGATTGTTATAATATAATATTGTAAATAAGTATTTATGTATTTAATATACATTTTAGAAACTTTTTATATTGTAAATTTAATATTATAAGCAATCAGATATATGTTAGTTGGATATGTACATAAATTTCATACTTGAAATTTTTAAACCTAGCTTGCTTAAATTATTATCATTTTAAAAGAAATTTTTTTTTTTAAAAGGATTGATTAAATTATTTAAATATGCATGCGAACATAACTGAATATATTGCCTGAAATATTCGTTCTAAGGCAAATCTTGTAAAATTATTCAATGCTTGTAGAAAAGTATTGTTAAATAATAGCATCATTATCTTCAGACATGCGAATGTAAAATAAAATGCTCTTGTATAAGCGAAGAGTTTTGCATTGGGTCTGCCTTGTAGAAAATAGTATTAAAGGCCATGCATTATGCATAGAGGTGCATTTCTAAAGAATTATAATACATAAAAAAAGCATTTTATAGTTCCCATGAGCTTGTTTATTATTCCTTATTCATCGTTCGAAATGACTCCATGCATGAAATCTATGCAAACGTATAGATCTACATTTTTCTATCTAGCTCAAAGCCAGATCTTTTGAATCCATTGAAATTCGCCCTACAAATACTTTTGTAAACTTTTTTTATTTTAAGTATGTATAAAAAAAAAATTTAATTATTTTGCGAATTTAATACATGAAATGCAGAAATTTTATCACTAAATTTATCACTTTATCATTTGGTCATACTCACACTTTTGAATGATCTTCTTCATCCAAAAGTAGTAAAAATAAAGTGGTGGTCAAGTTATAATAGTGGTCACATTAGTATCTAGGTATTTACATGTCCTCATTTTTAAAACATTAACACAATCATGGGATCGATTCGGTTATAATTTTTAAGCCAAATTCATTAAAAACATCAACTCGTTTAACAAAACGAAGTTACACCTAATATTTGATTACATTTTCTATAGGATATTTGATTGCTTATAATTATCGTTAAATAATAGCATCATTATCTTCAGACATGCGAATGTAAAATAAAATGTTGTTGTCCAGGCGAAAAGTTTTGCATTGTATCTACCTTTGTAGAAAATTGTATTAAAGGCCATGCATTATGCATAGAGGTGCATTTTTAAAGAATTATAATACATAAAAGGCATTTTATAGTTCCCATGAGCTGGTTTTATTATTCCTTATTTTTGCCGTTCAAAATGATTCCATGCATGAAATCTATGCAAACGTAGAGATCATAAATTTTTCTATCAATATTCAAACAAACATCTTTTGCATAATTGAAATTCACCAACAAATATTTGTTAAACTTTTATTTTAAATATGAAGGATAAAAAAAAAAATGTAATTATTTTTATGAATTTAATATATAAAGTGCGGAAATTTTATCGCTGAAATGTTTCATCCGAAAAGTAATAAAAATATAGTGGCTGTCAATAAACAAGTCAGTGTTAGTTAAAAGCGATTCAACTGTAATTTTTAAGCTAAAATCATCAACTTTTAAACAGGAGTTACCAATAATTTATTACGTTTTTTTCTAGATATTTGAATTTTTATAATATTATACTGTAAACCATTATTTGATTTTTTTTATAATATTATATAAGATAGGTATTTGATTGTCTATAATATTATATTGTAAGAAGGTATTTGATTGTTTATAATATATATTGTAAAAAGTACTTGATTGTTATAATATTTGATTGTAAAAAGTATTACATTGTTACAATGTGCATTTTAAAAACTTTAAAACAATAAGATTATAAACAGTCAAATATGCCCCTTTGCATAATTTACTACATACTTGTTTACATGCAAACTGCTGCATATTTGATTGTTTATAAATATTGTAAAAGATAATATTTAAACAATCAAATATATGTTAGTTGGATCTGTACATAAATTTCATACTTCAAATTTTTAAACCAAGCTTGCTTAAATTACTATCACTTTAATGAAATTTTCTTTTCAAGATGGCTTGATTAAATTATTTAAAGATGCAAGCGAAACAGAACTGAATGAATACAATGCCCCTGAAATATTTATTCTAAGGCAAATCTTGTAAAAATTATTCAATGCCTGAGAAAAAAGTATTGTTAAATAATAGCATCATTATCTTCAGACATGCGAATGTAAAATAAATGTTGTTGTACAGACGAAACGTTTTGCATTGGATCTGCCTTGTAGAAAATTGTATTAAAGGCCATGCATTATGCATAGAGGTGCATTTTAAAAAGAATTATATCACATAAAAGGCATTTTATAGTTCTATGAGCTGGTTTATTATTCCTTATTTGCCGTTCAAATGGCTCCATGCAAGAAATCTATGCAAACGTAGAGATTCAAATTTTCTATCTAGGTCAAAGCGAAATCTTTTGCATCCATTGAAATTCACATCCTACAAATATTTTTGTAAACTTTTTTTAAATATGAAGGATAAAAATGTAATTATTTTACGAATTTAATATATAAAAGTAGGAAATTTTATCGCTGAAATGTTCATCCGAAAAGTAATAAAAAATATAGTGGTGGTCAAGTTATAGTAGTGGCCAGTCAGTGCTAGCTAAAATCGATTCGATTGTGGGAATTTCTAAGCTGCAAATCCTCAACTCTTTAAAAGTAGTTACACGTAATATTTGATTACGTTTTCTACAGAATATCTTCGATTTCTTATAATATTATACTACAGTAAACCATTATTTGATTTTTTTATAATATTATATAGTAAATAGGTATTTGATTGTCTATAATGTTATATTGTAAGAAGGTATTTGATTGTTTATAATATTATATTGCAAAAAGTATTTGATTGTTATAATATTATATTGTAAAAAAGTATTTGATTGTAGCTACAATATACATTTTAAAAACTTTTAAAACAATAAGATTATAAACAGTCAAATACATATTTACATACTCTTTACTACATACTTATTTACGTATATATTGCAGCGCCTAATTGTTTATAATATTATATTGTAAAAGATAATATTATAAACAATCAAATATATGTTAGTTGGATATGTATATAAATTTCATACTTCACATTTTTAAACCTAGCTTGCTTAAATTACTATCACTTAAATGAAATTTCCTTTCTTTTCCAAGATGGCTTGATTAGATTATTAAAGATGCATGCGAACATAACTGAATACATTGCCCTTGAAATATTCATTCAAAGGCAAATCTTGTAAAAAATTATTCAATGCTTCAAAAAAATATTGTTAAATAATAGCATCATTATCTTCAGACATGCGAATGTAAAATAAAAATGTTGTTGTACAGGCGAAAAGTTTTGCTTGTATCTACCTCTTGTAGAAAATTGTATTAAAGGCCATGCATTATGCATAGAGGTGCATTTTTAAAGAATTGTAATACATAAAAGGCATTTATAGTTCTATGAGCTGCAGCTTTATTATTCCTTATTTGCCGTTCAAAATGATTCATGCATGAAATCTATGCAAACGTAGGACTAAATTTTTCTATCTAGGTCAAAAAGCGAAATCTTTTGGTATCCGTTGAAATTCACCATACAAATATTTTTGTAAACTTTTATTTTAAATATGAAGGATAAAAAATATAATTATTTTTACGAATTTAACGTACAAATGCAGAAATTTTATCACTGAATTCTTCTTACATCCATAGAGTTAAAAATATAGTGGTGATCAACAGTATTATAATAGTGCAAATTACATATCCACTCCTTTGGTAAAAACACGCATGGGACCTATTCGACCACAATTTTCAGCCAACTTCTTTAGCACACAGAATCACCGATGTCTAGCCACAGCCCGACATGCTACACAATCCGGGTTCGACTCTAGCGGCTTACCATATTTTGTATTGGTTCGAACCACTTAAGCCATAGGCCCCGGTCTCATATGACTGCAGAGCGTCACGGAACCCAAATCATACTTCTCACCCACATCATTCCAGAACAGCGGTGGCACCAGCTCTAGGTACAAAGTTATGTGCTGTGACAGAAGTGGTCGTAGTCGTAGTCGTAGTAGCTAACTTCTTACTTCCAACAAAGCCGGGCCTTTGGTCCCATAGGCTCCAGGTTATAATTCACCTTTATGATGACATGAATGCTCTGAGTGCTACGGAATCCACATTAAACTGTCTAATTAACCCTCGTGGGCAGAGGATGACTATAGATAGACAAACCAAATCAAATCTTATCTACAAACGAACTCGTT